>SWKW01000150.1:0-83415 GCA_011058865.1 Didymella keratinophila | reverse complement strand
AAAAAAAAAAAAAAAAAAAAAAAACTGTGCGTTGTACAACATGGAATTCAAGTCGGCCTACCTAGAGGTCTTCTACTCTACCATAGATGAGTAACAGAAGTGGAACGTTGAGGTTGGTGTTGAACTAGCGGGTTCCCCGCAGAATTACACAAAAAGCAGCTGGTTGTATAGGCGTCCGCTTTCTCGCGTTATTAAGTGCGATTGAAGGCTTTTCCATTTTCACAATTCTGCCTCGCCTCCGTCGCAGCAGAGTGGCCCAGGTGGGGCGTCAATGATTGCAAGTCATCTTTCCGCTAGCTGCTCTGTTCACAGAAGGGGATCTGAAGTGCTTATCGCAATGGTCTATTGGATAACACCCTGATATACACGCGACACTGAATGTTGAAGAATCTATTGCCTACAGATCTCTATTTTGGCGGTTGCGATGCGCTCAAGCGACTCTTTGTGGCCTCGTCTGTACTTCCTTCAGACTTGGGTGGTGTCTCAACAGCCTTGACGGGCGGTGTCGCGTCCTTGGGAGCCTCTTCAGGCTCCTCCGCGTCCTCCTCAATCTTGCTCAGCCTGGCATCAACTTGCCTCTCTAGTTTCAGTGTGTCAAGCTCGACTTCCTCGACCTGCACTTGCTTGCCGACTTCGAGATCGATATCCTTGGTGTAGAAGTGCTCGTTATGGGGCAGTTGCCTCCCGCCGACAACGAGTGCCCAAATGGAGAGCCCTGTAACAGCAATGGTGGCGAGAAAGAAAGGGACCAGAATCATCCTGGCAGCAACCTCGATCTGGCACTGTGCGCTGTAGTCTTTCGTTGCCTCACCAACGGCAGGTGCGTTCATGAGTTCGCAGGTCCAGGTCTCGAGATCGAACATGCCAGCGTCGTAGCGGTAGTAACGGTAACCTGAAGGTGACACAGCGTTGGGTTCCTGGGGGATGAGCTTGTAGTCGAACGTTGAAGAGTCCCTGTGAGCTACCGACAAGCTGATCAGGGCAGCCAAAACGAGGACGGCGTTAATGACGTGCATGACCATTGCATTATGACGAAATGAGCGTGTCTGAGTCTAACAATTCGTTAGCCTCATGCTTGTATGTTCAGGCTCCAAAGAACCTACGCGTCGAGCAGCTTTCCAGTCCCAAGCAACGAAGCCCAAGTGCGCCATGCTGAGAAGAATGTTGAGCATAGCCACGACAAGCACAAACTTCTCCGGTATGCGGAATAGGTTGTGAGGAAGTGCCGCGACCAAGCTATCACCCATATGATTGCCCTCGTCCGGGCCGGGAGCTTCGTCATTTACGAGGTAGAAACCCATTTCGCCATTGATCTCGATGAAGTTGTAGCCGTAGACTTTGAGCGCAAGAGTCGGATTGGAGAGCAGGAGAAGCAGCGTGAGCGACACAACGGAGAGGAGCCGCGATACACGATAAGTGCAATCATGAATGTACGGAGGTGGACTGGCGCTTGGAGTTGTGCTGTTGCGTCCCTTGACTTTGCCTACGACGGCTTGGGCTTTCGAGGTGATTGTGTTCATGCTAGGCTAGCGGTCCTTTCCAGCTCTTTCTTGGTCTCGGTGCCTAGCAGGACACGTTCTGACTGAACCCGTATTAGATGATTAGGTATACTCAGCCTCCAAGCTTGACTGTCGAAAAGTCAAGTCGGTAAGCTGTAGCTGAAGATCAAATTAGAAACAAGAAGAGGAAACGGGTGACGAGCAAACGACGGACAACGTGACACGGCAGAGAATACATAATATTCTCTCTCCCGCTTGAACGTGTGGCATGTATGCTGCAAACCTCGGTCATCGCTGTAACTGTCACGTTTCGCACGTCCACCGCTTGTTCGCAGTCTCGGCTGTCAATGCTGTGCTACCAGCATCTGGCTGCTTGATCGATCTAGACGAGGCTGCGCTTTACGCGGACCCATGATGTGTCGCTCCATCCTGCTGTCCTTGTAATGCTGACGGCAGCGATCAAACGCGTGATGAGAGGCTCGATTGGTGGTTGTGACGCCGCGAGACAAGTGCCGTCAGAGATTCGCGACATCTCATGGATCTGCCGAGGTGCACGGGCCGGGGAATGTCCGAGCTGCAACGCGTCAAGTAACGTTAAAGTGGAATGCTAAGAACCACATGGACGCATGAGTCTGCCCTGAGGCCCTCAGGTTGATGCAGGACGCGTAGTCGATCAGACAACATGCAATATAGTCGTTCAAGCAAGGGCAGGTCACGTGCCATCGATGCTGGTGAATGCCTTCGCAAGGCTAAAGAGTGGCTCAAAACGTATTCGTACGGTACTCGATGTCTCCAGCTCGGTGTGGCTTCACTGGTGAGTTTAATCCATCCGCTGAGAAACGAGCGGTGACTCTGTGGGTTTCACTGTTTGCGGGTGATACCAGGCCCTACCAAATTGTGGACCACTCGGCAAGCCCAGTCATCTTTTTTGATGACCTTTCGCCTTCAGAAAGCCTTCGTTATTCCCGGACAGTCGTACTGTTCGACGGAAACGTCCTGAACATATGCTCAGGGAAGGTAGCTCTTAGTCACGTGATGCAGTATCTTCGAGATCTGCAGAGTTCGTCCAGCCCACAGAACGCAACAGAAAGGATTGTTGTCACACTTGCCTACCACAGAAGCTCCAGTGGGCTTGCTCACCAGTATTGACGACCATTTTCATCTCTCGACGGCAAAGGGTCGCTGATCACCTCTCTACTATGAAAGCTTGCGTTGATTGGCTCGCAGCCCCAACCATTTCAAGCCCTTCATCTTCTCCTCCACACACTCCAGTTCTTCACCAAGGTTCTGCACTCGCCGCATTCCAGACTTCGTCGTCCTCCAATCGTCGTCGCCGAAACTTGGAGGTTACCGCCGAGAGCTGTGCCCAAAGAAAGACTGTGGGGTGCTACGCGGGGCTGCGCCAGGCTCCAGGCGGAGATTTGGCGTCTTGGAGCTCTTCCAGCCATCGGCACATCCCACCTGGTCACACGCAGTTGAGCGCATCTTGTCCATCTTTCTAGGCTTTATAAGATAGTTTTGGTATGAGCGATGCGACGATAACGCGCGATGTCCGGTCCGTCACAGACTGTTGCTGTGAGAAGTCTGCAGGAGGTGCGAATGCTGGCGAAGTGAGACAGAATATCACCCTTCAGCCAAGTAAGCCAGTCACTTACACAGCCTTAACCGGGCGGCCACGTTCCACGGACATTATGGAAGTCCTTTCCCTTTCAGCTCGATCGTTAATGATGCCCAGCTTCCAATTGCGCAGTCTCGTACTCGACTGCGTAACTTCCAGGTTCGACGGCTGGGCAGGAATGAACCGCCAGCAAGGCGGGCAGCGCTCCTAAGAGCCTGTTTCGCTCACAGCCTGCTCAATTCTTCTTGGTACATTTTGCTGAAGGAACACTCCACGTCGCCTTGGAGCTTATTTCCACGTCTTTAAGTGCTTTCGTCGCCAATCAGGACAAGCTAGGATGTATCGTTACGTCGCACCTGCTTTTCTTGCGCTGGCTTCCGCTGCCGTGCACACCGTCCAGGTTGGGCAGTCCGGCCTTGTCTTTGTTCCTGAGACCATCAGTGCTGTTCAGGGTGATACGGTCGTCTTCGAACTCTTTCCCGGACACAATGTTGTCGAGGGTGATTTCGGCAGCCCTTGTCAGACCGACGACGACGACTGTACGTCTGCTGCTTGCTTCTCTGCTGATCTGACTGGTATTGATATATGCACCTACAGTCTATAGTGGACCGTACTCTGGCACCGATAGCGGCGCCAAGAAGTTTGTCGTGAACGTCACGAGTAACGACCCCGTGTACTACTTCTGCAGTGTGCAGAGACATTGCCAGTACATTCATCCTACAGGTTCTCAGGCGAACTTTATTGACAAGTCCAGGTCTGGCATGGTCGGCGGCATTAACATTCCGCATGTACTGTTTTCCTTTCCTGCAAGACATTGGCTGACTGTTATGAGTACTTCCGGGAGTGAAACGATCCAGGCGTACAGCTCGGCGGCTGCGAACGTCCAGCAAGCAGAAACTCCCGAATAACTTCGAGGGGGTCAACTGCTTGATGATACACAAATTGCGAGCTTGAGCAGTAGCGCATCGTCAGGTTCAGCTTCGGCAACGTGAGTGTTCTGAAGGCGATTCCACTGGATGTACTGACTTCGCGGTAGCGCATCTGCAGCTTTTGATTCCTCAGCTTCCTCCGCCAGCGCCACAAGTACCGCAGCCAGCAGCGCTTCAGCATCTCGATCGGCTTCAGCTGCTACAGCGTCTGCCACCGCAGGAGCCGCTGGAGTATCTTGTGGCCAGGTCAGTGGGCTTGCAGCGATTGTACTGGGCGTCGCCGCATGGTTTGTTTGAGCTCGCAGCGTGAAATGGTCGCGCCCACTGCAAGAGCCTAGGCAGCAACGCAAAGGCTGGTCTGCGTGTGGGCACTGCGGGGGGCGGCGTCGGCGGTCTCGATGCGCAAGGCTGCTTTCGGGTTCGGTCCGGAGGTCGACCACTGTTTAACTGTCCAATTAGACATCTCCGGTTACGCATCGAGCCAGTGCCTTGATCTTTGCATTCCTTGCTTGCGGGTCTCGAACATGCAGACAGACCTCGGGACCCCGAACAATTTGGGGTATGATCATTGAACCCACCGTATCTGAAGGGCACTCGGAGCCCATGGTGTACGGTTCGCCTCGAGTTTGCGAGGCAGACATACTATTTCAAGGACATAAGACATACCAAGCTTTTAAGCCGCGTAAGTGCAAAGCTTGGCTCTGTGACGGTGGATCGACGACGACGACGACGACCTCCTGGAAATCCGGGGTTGAGTGGGGCTAGAACACAGGCTATCGACCAGGTACGAGCTCTTTAATCGGCCCTTTGCATCCTCCAAGTGACTCTTTGGGCCACTTCTGGGATCCTTCAGGCTGATTCAAACACAAATTCCGGGGAGTTCATGCTGACGATCGAGCAGACGAAATGGCGTCTTCTTCTCGACAATATCTGAGCATGGTTCATCAACTGCTCCCCGTCCAAATCACCGTCCAAATCACCGTCCATGAGCACGCCTGCAAACTATTAGCTTAATCTCGAACTGTAATACTAAAAATCGCGCAACTTCTTGTCGAGCGCACCTCATCACGCCTGGACTGCAATCTAGTATTAGACCAATGCACACGCTTACCAGCCACAGCGCACCATCCAGCATCGTACCCGTACTATGGCGCAGGTCATGCTCGTGTCGAGACGCGTAATTGGCCAAGATTTCCATTCCAATGTGTGCGATTGCAAACGTCAATTGTGCTACGTGTAGCGGCATCATGCAATTGGACGCCAGCATGAGCTGCTAGATCACGACAACATTTGACCAGACTATCACGACAGTAGCCACGTTTGTTTCCGGTATGGTCTCTTTCGATTGGGTGATGGGCCATTGGAGGAGGGGGCGATGCTGCATGGACGCCGCCGATGGAAGTGCACAACCACGGATGTGACGTTGTGATCACCCAAATCGGGGCCGGGTCAGAGCGATGGGGAACACGAGAACGTTCTTCAGATTTGCGACCACGGAAGTGCTCTCCGAGTTGGTGCGTGCACTGAAAGGGCATGATATAAGGTTGCACTGCAGGGTCAAATTGAACCATCCCATCTACTCCACCCAGTCCCCAACACAGTCACTCGACTACCTTTCACACCCGGTCTTACTACCAACAGAACACCAAACACCTATTACAATGCGTTTCTCCGTTATCGTCCTCCCCGTCCTTGCGGCCGGCGCCGCCGCTCAGAGCTCGTAAGTTCTTCCATCACCCATCGTGTTGAACACACAGCTGATAATACTTCAGTCTCGCTTCCTCCATCGCCAGCAGAGCTTCATCCCTTGCCTCTTCCGCCTCTGCCTCTGCCTCTCACTCCGCTGCATCCTCCGCGTCCTCCGCCTCAGCCTCTGCGTCCAAATCTGCTGCTTCCGCTTCCGCCTCTGCCACTAAGAACGCCGCCGTTGGCCAGACTGCTGAGTTGAGCGGTCTCGCTGCTGTCGTCATGGGCATTGCTGCCTGGGCTCTGTAGATGATCAATCTCAAGTGAGTGAGGAATATCAATGGGCGGCATATTCTTGAGCTGCTTGGGATTGGGGAATGTAAACAAGTCAAACGACGAAGCATGATTATATGCACCAAACAATTTCAATTCATCATATCCTTAAATTGTTTCGTGTGGACTGCTCACAAGTTCTGCCATCTCCGCTCAACGCCCATACACATGCCTCCCATTTCTTTGGCACTTGTGCAGAACGCCCGATTTCGCATGCCCTGCACAACATACTACATCAAGCTCTCGGATACAGCGGCACCAACCCTAGTCAGGAAGCAAGCCCGCCCCATCTTCCCAGGGATGGCGTCGCCTAGACCTTGCTTAGTTTGCTTATGATCGATACGGGACTTCATGACATAGGAACTATACACTTGCTTGCAGGTGCGGGAGCTAGGACGAGTTGGGTAAGTGGGAGCGCCGAGTACGGCAAGGATAGAATTCTGAGCGCATTCAGGCTCGTCCGAGGACGGGTGAGACGGCGCAGTCAGGAGGTTTCAAGCAAGAACGCCTAAATTCAATGAACTAAAACTGCATCGCGTCTTCCCTTCTCCCAACCCCAGTTCTCTGTGTACCAAGTCAGGACGGAACAAAGCAACATATCCAACAGCAGTTGGTTTTACTTCGGTATGTTGATCAAGCATGACAAGAGAACAACGAAGCAGAGACGGTGGACGTGCATGCTTGGCTCAGCTGCAGTCGCTATTTTGGTTGCAGTGGCTGTAGTGACACCCCATTTTGGCAGTCAAGGGTATCTCGGTGACCTTTCAGCTTATCCTTGAAGTGGACAGTTTCGATGATCCCTTTTCCACAGAGTGACACCAGCAAGTGTGATCTGCTCGGTAACACCAGACTTCGGTTGGCGGAGAACTTATCTGAGCTCGGGTTGCAAAAAAGTCGACTGTAAGCCACACATACCAAGAATTCTGGGAGGCAGCCAATCCATCTCTGCGGTACTCTCGCAACCAATAGAACTCTTGGCGGCTACAACATGTTCCCTCTTACAGCTGACGTCTTCTGCTACCTGCAAGCCTGTGGCGTGTCTGCTCGGTCACACAAGGAGCAGCGATATCCGGCGAGGCAGTTTCAAGATTCAGTGAGATACTATAAGCTATGCTAAAGAAGAGAAGAAGGTAAACATGATTGCTTTTAGTAAAAAAAATAGAGGAGGTAGTTAAGGGCTTAATGTAGCTATCTTACAATAATGTAGGCCTTTTGCTGGCTACACATAAATTCGTGCCTTCTGCCCTATAGATTATTACCTCGCCTGATATTAGAATTGCCTCACCAGATATTGCTATCTAATACGAGAGGGAACGTTTCTAACTTTCGATTTGCAACCTAGCTGAGAGACCCTAGAATGATTGAATACCTGCTGGGTACACGCCCAGACAACAGGCAATTAAGGGACTCTCTTACGGTACCTAGGAGATAAGACCGCTGATTATATAATGCAACGTTTGTCCTGCCAGATTTCTGGTGTTGTGGTTGGCTGCGTAGCCCGCCCGCGCAGTGAGGCAGTATTGAGACAGTTTCCAGATTTGCACCACAATGTTCCAAATCTCAATCCCAACGCACCCACTGCCAGATGAATTAAGAGACACGTTACGTGTCTTGCGAGCTTGAGGACCTCCAGGCGTACACCCTCGAGAACATTGTAAGTCCCGCTTGTGCTTTGCGTGCGATTTTGTGCTGACTTGACATGCAGATCCACATGTCCAGAAACAAGGTCGCTGAACTCACCGACAAGATCGCCAATTTCCTCGACAACTTTGCGATGCGCTTCGCTGGGGACCTCAAACGCGCGGTGAAGGCTGAGAACAAGGAAACCGAGTCGCCCGACAACGTCGAAGGCTTCGCCCAGAAGATCGCGGAATCCTCCCTCAATGCTCTCTGGGACCTTGATTAGTTCCGCGCTTGACGTGCCGCAGAAACAGCCTGCGGCGTATGATGTCTTGAAGGGATAGTCGCGTTGTGATAGATACTCCCAAGGCGATTGTCATGTCCCCAGCCATATTCAGTACACTACGAATGCCTTTCTGTATGGTCACCGGGAGGTCGTTGATGTCAAAGTCATTGTATAGCGCAACTATTGAGCACGTCAGTCAAACTGATGGCAATCCTCACATTAGTCCGTATATGAGGTGTGAGCGGCATGAAGCAGGCTGAGTTCCTCCACACGTGACGATGTAATACCTCGGCTGATGCTACGTGACCTCTGAATGAACCTGTTCACACGCATGAGGTTCTCGGCCATGAATCTTGGACATTGGTATCGTGTCACAACACCAACACTAGATCACCGTTCATCGCCCGCTACGTAGGCGGATCCGAATTCCCACAAGCCTGCATCTCCGTGCGTTTACTCACAACACATATCTGAACTCCTGGTTCATCAGATCCGTCTGATCCAAGAACTCGTGGTTCTCCTCGATTTTCCAGTCACTACCCTTGTCTTTCTTCTCCTCGTCTCTCTGGCGATTGCGACGAACGAACAACCACCGCATGAGAAATAGGTCGATGGTGATCATAACGTACAAAATGACGATACGAATCTTCGCAGGCAGATACCTTGGCGCGTCTTTGCTTTGAAACGTCTGAGGAGAGATGATGTTGCCGATGGTATAGGCAATGGTACCAACGATACTGACAGTGACCTTCTTCGTGCTGCCTGCAACATTGGAAGCTTGCAGACCGAGTATGGTCGTCCAGCCGATTGGTATGCCGCCAGATAAGTAGTAGCCGATCAGTGCTGGGACTTTGTTGGTCGTCGCCATGAGGATCGCGCCGATGATTGCGGGAATGTGACCTGCGATACACGCGTAGAGACGCTGCTCGGTCTTCATAGCGACGAAGGTAAGACCCACGAGGACGACTATCTCATATGCGCCAAGCGGCGTGACGAGTAGGAGAGACTCTTTGGATGTGTAGCCCATACCCTTGACCAGAATGTTGCCAAAAGAAGTGGCAATGGAGTTGGGAATGTTGGCTGCGAAGATCCAGAAAGCATACAGCCAGGTCATGGGATCCCTGATAGCTTCCCAGAATTGATTCCACTTGAAGGTCCGACTGCCAATGCCTTGAATGTTTCCACGAATGCGCTCGATGTGCAGGTTCTTCTCCTTCGGTGAGAGGAAGCCAGCAAATTCTGGCGATTCAGGCATGATGAACCAGAAGGTGATGCCAACGAGCGCACCCAGAAGGCCCAAGAAGAGGAAGATGACCTGCCATCCTCTTAGAGCAGCGTTCACATCATCACCGACATGATTCTCTACTCCATATGCGAAGTAGCCACCGAACATCTGAGCCGCACCGCAGACAGAGATCCAGATGCCAACACGGAAGGCCTGCTAGTTGCGAGTATACCATTGCGAGGTGAAGATGACCCAGGCAGGTACGACAGATGCCTCAGCTGCACCGAGAAGGAATCTGCAAGCTAAAAGAGAGGCATAGGACTTGCAAGCATCTAGGGAAGCCAAAACAGCTCCCCAGATGGTAACGTTAACAGCGACGTACTTCGCAAGCGGGAAGAGCTGAATGAGGCGAATGGTTGGAAACTCGAACGCAAGCTGTCTGAGGGTGCGTTAGCGTGCGCTGTGATGAAGCACAGGGTAGACTTACCCAAAGAAGAAGATCGAGGCAACCCAATTGAACTGATTGCCATGCAGACCAGTATCTTGGATGATGCCAGTAACAGATGCATACGAGATGGCGGTCTTGTCAATGTACTGGAGGAAGTAGACGATGCAGATCAGTGGCATGATGTGCAAGTCAATCTTCCGCAGCAGTCGTTTGCTTGCCGCAGGATCTACAGGCTGACGGAGGCCGCCTGTTTCTTTAAGAAGATGAAGAGCGGCATCAGCACCGTGAGCTGCCTTCACTGGACCGTCCGGCTGTGTTGTGACGGCTTGCGCTTGCTTCGCTTCTTCTGAGGCGATATCGTTGCTGATGAATGGTGACTGGGCTGCTGAAGGGGTAGCCATTTGCCAGACTAGAATTCGAAACCTCGGAATGCTCAGACGACGTGCTGTGAAGATATCACAGGCGAGCAGATCCTCCACATATATGCTCTAACTGCAGGGCGTGCAGGCCCATCCTTATCGATGGTGCCATGTGAACCTGCCCACAGTAGCAATCCTTTGGTCAGTGCTATTCACCCGCATCATCCTTCGGTGGGTCGTCACGAATGGAGGGCTTGATCATGCTGCAAAGTTCGGCCTTGGCGAGTCTAGTACGAGCATTGTGGTAGTTGCTGCTCGGCGATGGTTCGTCGTGAAGTCATTGTTAGTGAACACATCATCGGCTGCTGGTTTCTGCTCATCGCACCTTCCCCTTGTCAGCGTTGAAGTAAACATTTGCAAGTCATGTACAAAACACACCTCGTGTCGAACGTTCACAACGCGATTGCGTGAAACTCAGTAATATTGAAAGGCTCTACTTGAGAGCCGTGGGTATATAATCGAGAATGCCCTCCTGACCTGCCCCAACGCCCTGCATTCAATTTATCAACTGCGCTCCTGTTCATCCTCGTCATGCCAGCAATACTTGCATGACATTATGTTCAGAGTACGTTCGTTGCGTGCGAACCTCGATGTCACGTTCACAAGGCTGGCTTTGAAATCTCCTTCTCCTCTGACTCTTCCTTGAGTGTAGGTGCCACTGGTCTCTCATCCTCGTCCTCATCACTTGCCTCTCGAGCGTCAGGAATCCATTCAGAGCTTCGACGACTCAATTTCGTGGCCAGCGGTGGCTCGCGGGGACTTGCTAGGGGGCTGGCAGTGTGCATGGCCCTGATGCTGCTGATACTATCTGTGCGGCCGTGGCCTAGCAATCCACTTCGTACGCTGAGTCCGTCCGCCTGCTTGTTCGCGTAGTAGCTGTTGCGCTCGCTGCTGAGTACTGGAGCCGTCGCACCAGATACAGAGTAGACGCTCGCTCGCTCTGCATTGGCGCTCGACAGATTGTTGACGTTGCCGGGTCTGTTCGAAGCCGAGTATATATTGTCCACGTTGCCGGAGAGCACACTCAGGGGGAGTGACTCTCGACTGCCTCCATAGTGCGAAGAGGGTGCCATTGCGCGCACTGAGGCATTCGTGTCGAGGGAGTTGCGGCGGCGACGTTTCGATGACGATGCGAGGGTCAAGATTGATGCGTCATCAGTGAGGACGTTGTTTGCTGTCGCAGCATGATAAGAATGAGGGCCCTGCTGAGGGGCCAGGTGCGGCGGGATAGCGGACGGTGGAGGCGAGGTGGGGAACTGGTGGGAGAAGTGCACAGGCGGGGCATTCGTTGCTGCTGCAGGCTGCGTTGTCAGGCCTGCGCCTAAGATATGTGAGGGAGCAGTCGATTGGATGGTCGTCAGGGTAGTCGTGAGAGAGTGTTCTGAGCCATTGGGCGACGAGAAAGTGCTGCCGCCGTTCTGGTTCGTGTTGCCTGTCTCTGCCTTTGACCGTTGCGAGTGGACTGTCTCTGGCATAGTCGCCACGGTGGGCGCATTCGATCTCGTGCTCTTAGCATGTTGGCGCTGCTGCGCGGCGACGGCTTCTTCGGCCGATGTGAAGCTCTCGTGGGAGTGCGGCGTATCGGGCGTCGAAAAGGAGAGGTGACACGGCGCATCCGGATTGATGCGACCGGACTCAGGGTACGGGTTGTTCTGCGCAGACGCCTTCTTCCCAGCACCATTCTTTTTGCCAATGCCGTTCTGGCTCTCTGAGGACGAGGGCTTGAGATTCGCAAGCCGCCTCATCCAGCCCGCAAAGGGCCGCTTGCGGGTCGTCTGCCGGTCTTTGAAGCCGCGCATTAGCAAGGCTTGAGTTGTGTGGGAGCGAGAGAAATCGAGGGGTGCAAACAAGAGAGATTAGAAAGAAATCGCGAGCTATGTTTGGCGCGGCAATGGCTGTGCAGCATACAAAGACGTACCATGGGGTCTCGACGCGGCTTCGGCTGTGGCCATGCTCGTCTAGCGTCAGGAACAGCAGAAGGGGTGAACACTCGAACACCGTCTATACGGTCAAGCCTTCGCAGTGCGCGTGGCCTGTTCTGCTTGCTGGAGGTCTGGCGATGCTCCACGTGGAGTAGCGTGGACTGGGCAATGACGACGGATTGTTTTGCAGTCTAGGGGGCACGATGCGCTGGTCGTTCAGCTAGCTGACCAGAAATTGAGTGAAGCGGTGGCTAGCTGCATTCACTGCAAAATAACAGAACGATGATGTTTGCAGGACGGGCAGCAAGTGAAGCCGTGATATACAGTCGCTGAAACAGAGGAATGTGTATGGTAGGATCGTTCGCTGGATGCAGCACGAGGGAAGGAGCAATTGGCTGTACGTGCAGGTGCCCCCAGTCAGGGTCCATGTGAGGAGCTGCGGCCCGCTGCGCCAAGCGATGACGATGCAGCCTTTCGACGCACCGGTGGGTCGTAGCTGTCGAAACATCCTCTGTCCGTCTCCACTCTGTTTGGCACATCACAATCTTAGGCTGTGAGATGGCTGGCAGTACGTCATTCGTTCACACGGGCGGCGGTTGAAGACCATGTCGATACGGCCCTTACCAGATGAGGTCGTTGCCCAGATCAAGTCCTCGACAGCCATTGTGTCGCTGAGTGGCGTCGTTGTTGAGCTTCTGAAGAACTCACTAGACGCCAAAGCCGCCCGGATTGATGTCACGGTCGACTTTGCGCGGGGTGGCTGCACGGTGGAGGACGATGGCCTCGGCATACCACCCGTCGAGTTCAATGAGGATGGTGGGCTAGGAAAGCTTTACTGTCAGTACATCTCTCATACTACGCAGAGTGGCTATTGACAATACAGGGACCTCGAAGTACCAGTCAGATGAGCCGCATCTGGGCCAGCATGGCGCCTTTCTGGCTTCATTGTCAGCAATGTCCCTGTTGACCATCACCTCGCACCACCACGCATACCGCTCGCACAACTCGATCTCATTCCACCAAGCCCAAGCGATAGAGAGGCAGATACCGACCGCTGCGCACAGTTATGTTCACGGAAAGCATGGCACTCGAGTCACGGTTCGAAACTTGTTCGGCAACATGCCTGTGCGAGTCAAGCAGCGCGTGTTGGTCACAGATCAGAAGCAAGAGCAAGCGCGGCTACGTGACGCTCTCAAGAAAGACATCGTGGGGCTTCTCCTCAGCTGGCAAGGACTGGTCTCCCTCAAGGTCCGAGACGGGGACAACAAAACGATTGTGAACCTCAACACCTCGAATACGGCAGGTCCAGCACACAGTCGCGCCACCACATCTGGAAAGCAACGCTCCACGCATCTCGCATCGCTACTGCACATCATGACGCAGGCAAACTACATCAACGTGGATGACTGGTCCTCGTGGGTACCAGCGTCTGCTTCGACGGCCGCTGTATCGATCAAAGGCGCCATTTCGCTCGAACCATCGCCAACCAAGCAAGTACAATTCATCTCGTTTGGCATTCGACCACTTTCCGGCATCAATGGCTGCAACGAGCTCTACGACGAAGTCAATCGTTTGTTCGCCCTATCCAGCTTTGGTACTGTAGAGGACGATACCGACGTAGATGAGCAGGAAAAGCTGCGGCGGGCTTCAGACAAACGTTTCAAAAGTGATGGATACACAAATCGTCAACTCAAGGCTCGAAAGGGAGTCGACAGATGGCCCATGTTTCATTTACGAATCGTGTTGAAGGACAGGCGTGCCTCAGACATGGAAGAAGAACGATTCGTCGAGAATGAGTCGAATCTACAGGCAGTAGTGGGCATCTTCAGTGCCATGATCACACAGTGGTTGTCCGTCCACCACTTGCGACCGCGAAAGCTGCATCAACTGACAGAACGACCCAAGACAGCCTCGACCCTGCCGCTCGATCCCCAAGAGCAGACTCGCACACCGTCGAGAAAGCGTCAGCCCTCGTCAAATACGATACCAAGATGTACCACACCGAGTGCGGGACCTGCGATAACAAATTCCGCCAAGCGCAAGTGGCTGGTCATGGCTCCTATGGAGAACGCCTCTGGGCAACCGCGTCGGCAAGCTTTTGCAGATTGGTCGCGGATCAAGAGCGGCAAATCGAGCTTCTTCGATGTGACACGCGCCGACCAGAAAGCTCATGTCGCTGCCGGCGCAGATTGCGCCGATGCACGTCCGCAAGTCACTTATCACAAATTGCGCAGTGATGAGAATCGAGACAGCTACGCTGCTTTTGACGTACCAATGATCGGCGAAGGCGCATTGAGCAAAGCTGCGATAGCAACGCCTCCTGAGCTTTGTGCCGACCCTCAAGCTGTGACAGATAGTCAAGATAAGACAGTCTTGTGGACTGATCCGGTCACCAATAGGACGCATCGTCTCAACGCTCATACAGGAAGTGTGATGCCGCCTCAACGTCCTCTGACAGACCCATCTGCTATGTTGTCGGCGACCAGCCACTCCGACACGAGAAAATCACTACGCCTGGCCCCAAAAGCCACCAACACCGCATCTGCAGATACGCCATGGCTGGACGGATTACTCCAGAAGTGGGACAACCCGGTCTTCAAGTCCAGTGAGCAGGGCATCCAGCAAATGACATTTCAAGGTGACGTTGAGGATGGCGCAGGTCAGCATTTACACTCCAGTCGGACACATTGCTCTGTCATTGACATGCACAAAGCATTCAATGACGCGGGTGCAAGCTTGGGCAGGCTGTCCAAGGATGCGCTTCGCGCCGCTGAAGTCATTTCCCAAGTTGACAAGAAGTTCATTTTGGTCAGAATGGCTGGTTCACGCGCGGACGGCAACACGACGTCCTCCAACGACATTATGGTCCTCATTGACCAGCACGCCGCCGACGAGCGCATTCAAGTCGAAACTCTCCTGAGCGACCTGTGCGAACCATCGCAGAGCAGTGTGCACCTAGCCTTTCGGTCGAGTCTTGGCTTCAATTCTGCAGTCGACATTGCCATCCTTGACAAACCCTTGCAATTTGCAGTCTCGCCACATGAGTACATTCACTTTGAAACTTTCGCGAAGAGTTTCGCTGCTTGGGGTATCTTGTATGATTTCAGCGCCACCGCCACACTTGATACCAAATCCGGCAGGTCGGACCATACTGATGGCAAGATTTCCGTCACAGCTCTGCCACCAGCTATTTCTGAGCGCTGCAAAGCTGATCCTCAAGTCCTGATCTCCTTCCTGCGGTCGGCTGTGTGGAAGTACGTTGAGTCGCCTCCTCTGTCGCCAAGTGTTCCGAACGACGAATCAATAAGCTGGGTAAGAATGATTGCAACTTGTCCGCCGGGTCTGGTCGACATGGTCAACTCTCGTGCCTGTCGGTCGGCGATCATGTTCAACGATGAGCTGGATATGGACGAGTGTAAGGCACTGGTCACAAAGTTGGCTGACTGCGTCTTTCCGTTCATGTGTGCGCATGGGAGGCCGAGCATGGTTCCCATCGTTGATCTTGCAATGGTGAGGTTCACTGGCCACAAATTTGGTGCTGTCAATCCGTCCCCCGAGGAGAGTTTTGTGGACGCGTGGAAGAGGTGGAGGACATGAGCACTTTCCATGTGGGCTCTTGTCATTTTCTGGACGTATGTTTGACTCATAGCAAGATACCCAATGAATATTTGCGACCGAGACTTCAAATTCGGTGCCTTACCAGCAAGCGCGTGCTCATCAATCGTTGACCACGTAAGCGCGGAATGGAGCTCGGAAAGTGGGCAAGATTCCGACCAACCTGCCGGACTTACGAGCTAGACGTCCGCTTCGATTGTCCGAAGCAGCGAGTCCGCTGTAACAACCAATGAAAGTTGTTAATGCCATCTGATAAGACCTGCTAAACACTCTTCCGGCGAAAGCTCGATCTGATAAGAGGCAGCATCCCCGGCAACTACACGCCTCTCTTATATGTACAAAAAAGTCGGCTTTGCCCTCCTTGTTTTCTTCCTTTCTCTGTTCCTTCAGTTCTACAATATCTCCATGCTCAGAACCGTCAGAAGCATCATGATACAATCACCACCAAAGAACGTAGTTGTAGTAGGTGGATCCTACGTTGGTCTCAACCTCGCCGAAGCGCTCGCCAAACAATCGGGCGATAAGTTTCGCGTCCTACTCATCGAGAAGAACAGCCATTTCCAGCACTTGTTCGCCTTCCCACGATACGCACTCACAACAAAGGTCGACACACACAAAGCCTTTATCCCCTACCAAAAGAGCAGACTCGGTCTCGCAGGCGCAATCATCCAAGCCAAAGCACTAGAGCTCAGCAAGGACTCCATTACACTAGACCGCGAAGTGGAGCTTGACGGCGTCAAGACCTCGCAAATACCCTACGCCGCACTCGCCATCACTACAGGGACGAAGCTCAGCCCGCCCAGCACCCTACCGGGCAGCGAGAAACTTGACGGAACGGCGTATCTGCGCAAGCACGCCGCACAGGTCGAAGCCAGCAACAAGATCGTCATCGTCGGCGGTGGAGCGGTGGGAGTGCAGATGGCGACAGACATCAAGCAGCTCTTCCCCGAGAAAGAAGTAACTCTAGTGCACTCCCGGGACACAGTAATGAGCAAATTCGACCCCCGCCTGCACGCCATCGTATCTCAACGCTTCTCCGAGCTAGGCGTCAAAACAATTCTTGGCAAGGGCCGCGTCAAGCTCCCCGGAACCGGGTATCCAACGGATGGCTCAGAATTCAATGTCGAGCTCGCAGACGGAACTTTGATCCCCGCTGACTTTGCGATCATATCCACGGGCCAGACACCGCAGTCTGATATCCTGGCGACGCTGGCGCCGGCGTGTATCACCGATAGCAGATTCATCAACGTCCAACCCACACTTCAAATCAAAGACGAGCGATTCCCAAACATCTTCGCCCTGGGCGACATCGCAGACACAAAAGCGCACAAAGCGGCAAGACCGGCGCTGAAGCAGGCCGAGGTTGTGACGAGTAACATCTTGAGCTTGCTGGAGGGGCAACAAGAGCTGCAGAAGTATGAGGTCACAGACCCAGCAGCGATTCACCTGACATTGGGAATCGAGAAGAGCGTCATCTTCCGTAACCCAAGAGGGGACGGAGGTGAGGGAAGTGAAGATCCAGTAATCATGCACAAGGATGATGGCAAGTTCGATATGGGCATCGATGGTGTATGGGCACGAAGAGGTGCGGACATCACGCAGGCTATGCTTTGAAGACTTAGCATGAGTGCAGAAAAGGACTTTGGCGTTAGTGCAGTAGATAGATACCCTCGAATGGACCTCGTGCTAGATTACTAACAGGTGCAAGAAGCATGAAGATGGTGCCGTATTACACGTTTACGCGATGAGGACATGTGACATCGAAACCTGCATGGTGCATACCATTACAAAGGCTGATGTACAACTATGAAACTTGGGAATTCTTGGGGTTTCTTCTGAGCCTCGCTGGTTGCGAAACACTGCTAGCTCGTGCGCGATTGAGCGGTAACTACACAGGTCAAAAGAGGGAAGCGATTACGTAGACGCGCTGTCGCGCTGCGGGTTCTGCTGCCAAAACGATCAATTTCTCTTCCCTCTGCACCCAACCCTATGCACGACAACGCCTGCAATAACGCAGCCAACACGTAGCAATACATCCACCCAGCTTTCTCGGCAAGCAAATGATGAAGCTTAAGGAAATCGATGTGTCATGGGACAGCCTGTCCATCCACTGCAAGTCAACGCGTTTCGCCGTGTTTGCTGCTCGAGCTATCGCGTGCAGTACTGCGGTACTGCACGAGCATGGCTACGCATCGATCGCGTCTTAGACATCCTGAATCGGTTGATTCAACTCAAGGCGACGTCTTCATTGGGCCAATCGCAACCATGTTCTACCGCCGTACTGGAAGGATGCCTGCGAAACATTGCCAGTGCGCAAGGGTAGCTGCGATGACCACCGCGTTGTCAGAAGATGTGTTAAGGACAATAGAAAAAGCAAAGTATAGGGCGAAGCCACCGCGCATTGAGCGCAGATTGGAGGGCATAAAAGAGTCCTATTACCCAGATCTACCTTCTACCAACGATCAGTCCTGACAATCTCAACATCGGGTGACAAAACCCCGATCTCTCTCCCCCGTTTTCTCTGAGCATCACAGTCGGTCCCTCTTTGAAAGATAATACTTGAGATGGCCCAAACATCCTGGCTATGGCAAATCCCGTTTGTCCATCAGGTCGATGGCTTCTACCGTCCACCATCAGGTCACGTCTCGATGGCTTCATGGGCCTTCGGCACTTGTCTTAGTATTACTATAATGCTCACCCTCCTCGCGCGTGCTGGCATCGCTCGCGTATGTTTCTCGATCTTCCGGAAGCCGCAACCTACTTGCCCCCTCAATGGATCACGATCACCTCGTCCAGTCCCCAGCGAGCGAGTAAAGAAGATTGAGAATCATTCACACAACCGCTTGAAGAATGAGCACTCATCCGCCGTAATCACCACAGCCGCTGGGCCACTTCCAACCTCGCAAGTCATCAAGAAATTCGAGTTACTCCAGGGCAAAGTCCGCGAACAGTACTGCGCAGCCGCAACTCAAGTGTTCAAAGAAGCGGCAGCCACAGGTGCAGACCCAGAAGCTTTCGACTTCGAATTGCACAGCGCACCATACATTCGCGCTGGGCGCAAGAAAGGCATTTAGGACGCCCGCAAGCAGTTCACGGAAGCAGCCAAGGGACAGAAGCGGGTCTCGGAGCGTTTCAAGGGTCGTAGGGAAGAAGATGATGGCGAGCGCAGCGACAGTGCATAAGACGAGTTGCACGGCTTTACGGCGTAGATGGACTGTGCATGGTGTGTTGATGAGAGGGTGAGGCTGTAGACACGTGGGTGCATGCAACGGGTGCTAGGACGGCTGATTTGATGATGGGTGGCTTTGTTAATCTGGAGTCGTTGGGTTTTTTTCTGCTGGCCTGGATCAAAGGTGTATAGAAAATAGACAACACAGACTACCGATTATAGAGAAGAAAATAACGCAGAACTAGACCGCCAGATATCCTTGCCCGCATCATAGACTTTACATCAACAGATACACCGGGAAGTGTTCTTGCATAACGATAACTCTGCGTACGTCCCTGCACCAGATAACCCCAAGACATTCAATATTGCAAAGCCATAAGGATTCTCGCTTCACTCCGCTCGTGAGGATCAAGAACCCGCAACACATGCTCGCCATTTTCCAACTCCTTTCAATGTTACAAGCCTTGCTATGCTTATGATGCTATTCACTCGTGGCCCATCCATCATTTTTGCCTCGGGTAGGAGTCTGGTGTGTTGTCTATAAGGACTTTCTCGAAGCTGATTGAATTGCCAGAGGATCGCGGGTTCGAATCTTGATACCCGCGATTGGTCAGCTGAACGGCTAGGATGGTGTTGGTTTTGCCAGTGATTTTGCGTGGCTTTCACCTACGTGGGCTGTTGAGGCTGTGATCGGACCTCACAATAGAAGTGAATAACACATCGTTCTCCTCTCCTCTTGTAGCGGTTAAGGCGCATGGATGTGATCCAATGTTACAATGATTTGAATGCACCGTGCAATACGTATGGGAATAGAATGGATTCAATTGGCTTGCTCACTTCTCTCTCTTCCCCAACTCTAAGCTTTCAGCCGAAGACGTAGTCCATATATCCAGGAAATCTTCGATACCAGCATGTTATTACCATCATTTTTTGTGTCCGTCCTCTCTTTCGCGTTATCTTTGTCGTCGTGACAGTTACCAGTGGCTGTAGTGCAAAGCATGCGCAGCTTCAACTGCTGGACTTTGAGTGATGTTTTGCCACGCACGCCTTCTTTTCTCCGCTGTCCTTGTGGTCGTGGTAGTCGCACAGCGCACGATTTTGCGGAAGCGTACTAGCACCGCGTTCACAAAGGCTGGGGGTACAGCCTGCTTCTCGCCGTCACGAACCAGATTTGTGAGGCCTTCTTGCTAGCCCAACAGCAAAAGGCATCAGCCAGAACTCGGCACAAGCGAGAGTCAGTTGGGGTGTTCTGGTATGCGTACGTAATATCCTTATCGAAGGGCAGGTCTTTGATGCTGGCCTCGATCACTTCGATCAAGTACTCGAGCGTGGAGGTTTTCAGAGCTGGGACGTCGTAGGTCTCGCAGAAGACATAGAGAGCGATAGCGCTTGTCATGTGAGCAGCCTCGCCATTATCACTGTTCCATAAAGCGTGGAGCTTTGGATGGTCGTTTGCTTCGGGTAATCGCTGATGGTATAGCCAATGGACGAAGAACTCGAAGGTGTTGTGAGAGGTTTCCATAAGGGTCACCTCATTCTTCCTAGCCTCCGCAAAACCTCACTTGAGTGTCGCGCAGAAAAAGGGGGAGTGGAATGTCAGGAGCTCTTTGGGAACAACGAATGGAAGAGGATTGACCCCGACGTTGCTAGTGGCGAGCTTGGTGTACGGAGCGGATATGCGGAGCAATTTTGGTACAATGTCCTTGCTGGGTGCCATGATTGGGTATGTCGATGAACCGGTAGATGTTTTCGAAGAGGGTTGGCTGATGATGCGGTCCTCAGAGGATCGGACGGTAGGTCAGATGAATATGTATGGAGTGTGCTGGCGCGGAGCTGGTGCGATGCAAGCTGGCGGCTGGTACATTGTGCGAGAGCAGTAGCAGCCTGGGAATGCAGCCTTGCAAACATGTACTTAGTAAGTAAAGCCTCCCGTAGCATTAGTGATCCATCGGGGCATCAGCACCTCATACGCAGCGGTGAGCACGATGTGAGTCAATGATTTCATGCTGGCGTGTGGTGGTGGTTCAAAATCGAGTCTAAAAGGAAGTATTGGCGATAGTTGAACGTTGTGCAGGGTATCTACAATGTGGTTGAACGGACTCAAAGACGCGACTGCTGTACTGGTCAGTGTGCACGCATGTACTAGCGCGGTGCTTAAATCTGACACGGAAGTGTCGAACACATCCTTCTAGAAGTACACCACCCGTACTGTTTGGCCCATCAATGTTCTCTATGCGGACTGTAGCTGTGACAGATTGATGAGCTGCGACGCGCATTAAATCACATCCTTGTACACAATCCCTTTTGTGAGCATCAATTCCAAGATTTTGACAGTCATACGTATTTTGTTCCAACAATCCTACTGTCATCTCTGATACTTCTGAACTCCCTTCATTCTTCGTCCGTTGGCACCTCTTGGGGCCCATCAATCAATGCGACCCGTGTTACTCTTTGTGAGCGTAATCTGGTGTCCACTGTTCGATCCCTGAGACCTGTTCTTGTGAGAAGGATGTCTACTTGAGAGCCTTCTTTTTAGTGCAAGCTTTCTTTTCTGCCTCGTCTTCGTGATCGTGGTAATCGCACATATCTATAGGGACGCCGATTGACTCAGTGAGCCCGCTGAATCGGTGGAGGGCCATCTGAAGAATGCGAGCGGTAGCTCATCTCCGATATTACCGCAGTCCTTCCAGTCGACCAGTAGACGGCACGGGGGAGAGTCGTTGGGAGTGTTGGCGAACGCGTAAGAGATATCTGTCGAAAGAGGCATGTCGGTAGTGGCATCGTCGCGCATTACGTGGAGCAGCAGTTCTAGGGATCGTGATTTGAGAGCTGGGACGTCGTACTTGTCGCTGAAGACGTGCAGTCTTATGAGGTGAATGATCTGCTCTTTACCCGTTCCGTTGTCGCCGCTCCACATCTCGAAGAGTCATGGGTTGTCATTTGCGATGGGGAAGCGTTGATGATAGAGCCAATACACAACGAGCTCAATTGTGTCCTTGTCCACTTCGTCTAACTGGACCTTCTTGTTCGCAGCCTCCTCAAATCCACCTTTGAAAACGGCGCGGAAGAATGGTGAATGATAGGTCAAAAGGTCTTCATGCACAACAAAGGGCTTCTTGCCCATCACGACTGTAGCGAATGTGCTACTCGAGGCGCTGTATCGAGTCAGTATGATGCTATGGATATGTTAGAAGGATACTCACCAAATGCGTGGCGGAGGCGGCTGCACAGTGCTGCTCGGCGCCATGTCGTAGTAGTTCGGTTGTGTCCGAAAGGAAAGGGCGGCGACGGTGATGTGTTGTGAAGAAGCAGCTAGCTCGGAAAACGTTTGTGCGTCTGTACCGAGAGCAAGTGAAAGTGAACGATGACGGCAAGCGTGAACGAGCAAACGGACAAGCGGCGCACACGTAACGGTAGAAGCAGGAGATCCGATGTGCAGATAATTTTCCAGTATCCCAAAATCCATGATTAGATCAAATGAGATATTGCGATCGCGTTTTTCCCTTCCGTGACGTTGCTGCCCGTTTGGAGGTATCCAGTCCCATGACGTGTTGCTCCATGCCATCCAAGTCCGCCAGATCAGACCACCTTTTTCGCCTTGCATGCCTTCCGCTCTTCCTCGCCTTTGTGATTGTGGTAGTCATAAACGTCGAGCGGAACCTGTGTTGATGGATCTTGCTGGATGGTCTTCGAATACTGCTTCAATGCAAGCCTGTAGAAAGCAAGAAGCGGGTCTTCTCTAGACATATCCTACACATTCTCCCACAGCGTAGGCGTGGCGCTCTTGCAAGCTGCGTCGATTATGAAGCGACACATTATCGAGGTTTCGGGCAGATTTTTGAAGGCGTACCTGAATGCATCTCAAAGAAAGAAAACATTCCCTCCCTGCAAAGTGAGGTCAATGAAACGGTCGAGGGTAAGCCGTTCAAGCGCTGGCACATCGTATTTGTCTCAGAAAATGTGCAGAACAAGAAGGTTCCCAAACAGCATCATTCCGTATCCCGAGGGTTGCCAAGGTTCAAAAAGGTCTGGATTGTCCTGAACACCTGGGAGCCGTTGATGGTAAAGCCAGTGAACCAAGAACTCGATTGTTGCATCGTTTACGCAGTCGACTTTGACTTCCTTCGACTCGGCTTCCTTAAGTTACCGCCCAGTGCAGCGCGAAAGAAGGGTGAGTGATGCTTCAAGAGATCTTCGTGGACGACGAATGAGGAACCGGTTCGAGATACGATGGTGGCGAACTGCGCACCTTTGGCACTTTATGTGGTTAGCAAACTATTTTGGCAGGTGTCTGATGACCGCTGAGGTCTGAACGACGTACGATATGCGCGGTGGCACGCTCCCAATGGTGTTGCTGGGTGCCACAGCGGACTAGCGTTGCTAATTGTCGAAGGAGGCGATGGAGGAAGTGGTGAGGAAGAGATGACGAAGTTTGTACCTCGTTGTGAGTCTGGATGTGGCGAAAATCAGCGTGAAAGAGTACTCAGGTAAAGGCAGACTGGTCAAGGCGACATGATCAAGACGCGCGCACGCATGTCGGTGCTGCGCCGGTATGTGAACATTGGTATAGTACAGGTATAACACACTCTTTACGCGTTCACCTCTTTCCCGAGATTGCGCTCTGCAACCACGAACTCCTCCTCGGGCTCGACGACCTTCACCTCCTTGCTCGCCGGTCTGGGAGGCAGCGGGTTGGGGAACTTCCACATGGGCACCTCATCCGGGAAGCGCATATCCCGCCTGATAGCCTCCTCAGGGTAGACCTTCCTGGGTGCGGGCAGGACTCTGTCGTCGATGCCGTTCTCGTGCTCGATGCGCATTGTCTTGACCATCTCCTGCAGCTGGCTCATGCCGTCCTCGCGGAACTGTGTGACGCGCTTGACGTTCTTCGCGGTCATGTCGTTGAACTTCTTGTTGGGCGGGAGGCGCGCCAGTGTCTTTGCCGTCATGGCGAAGCGCATGTCCTTGGGTCCGTCGACGAGCTCGAGGATGGCGGATTCGGCCTGGTCTTCCTTCATGGGCTCGATGCGCAGGACACGAGTGTAGCCGCCAGGACGGGTGGCATAGCGCTCTCGTATGGGGCCGAACAGCTTGGGGACCATATCGTTCGGTTCCTGTGTCGTCAGTATCGTGGTCTTACAGTTGCTGGCGCTGGATGTCCTACATAGAAGATCTGGTGCGCCCGCCGCCGCGACGCCTCTGTGTTCTTCTTGCCCAGTGTGACCAGCTTCTCCGCCAGGCGCTGCGCCTCCTTCGCCTTGTGCCATGTTGTCGCTATCGACTCGTGCTTGAACAGCGATGTGACGAGGTTGCGGAGGAGCGCCTGGCGATGCGCCGACGACCGGCTGAGGGCGCGGTACTTCATGTGACCGCCCGCCATTGTTGGAGTACGAGAGAATTGGCGCTGTAGAGGGACGAGAACGAAGAGAAGGGCGTCGGATGCGGCTCGCGATGCTCTCCCCAGACTACTTGCGCGGTCGATGCTGCGTCCAAAAGTTCTGCGGCGAAGTTTTGCCGGCGCCATCTAATCTTATCAATCCGATCAGCGATCATGCACCCACTTAACGCGCTCCTGCGCCGCAGAAAGTCATTACAGCAGCAAAGTCATCGTAGCCAGCACAGGACATATCAGCGCTCGAACAATGCGCAGGCAACCGCTGAGTACCTCCCCGTTCTCTCCGTATTTGACCTTGTCTCCAGCTTGTTCTGCGATACAAAAGCAGCAATGCGATGATGCATGCAACCACTTAACTCAATGCAACACGCTAAGGCCGCGGCTGGTTACAAATCTGCAGGCGCGACGCGTGAACGAACGTGCTCAGACGCGTTGCCGTGCCAAACACTTAAAACCTCTCCAACCCCACTGCACTGTTCTCTCCTCACACCACTCCTTCCCCCCCCATACCCTTATACCCCATAATACTTTCGCGTCTTCAACATGTTTGTCTTCAAGCGAGGTACGTACGCGCCATTGCAACCGCGTAAAGCGGTTTCTGTCATCCCTGCACGCCATTCATGCCGTGGCCATGGCTGACAATCGTGACCAGATGGACGCAAAGAACGCGTGCAGTTCGACAAGATCACAGCCCGCGTGTCGAGGTTGTGTTACGGGCTCGACCCAGACCATGTCGACCCGGCCGCCATCACAATGAAGGTCATCTCGGGCGTGTACCAGGGCGTCACCACAGTCCAGCTGGACGACTTGGTACGTCACCGTGAACGCGTCCCATCCGCCCCACAACTCACACACACAGGCCGCCGAGACAGCAGCGTACATGACCACCACACATCCGGACTACGCCATCCTCGCCGCGCGTATCGCCGTCTCCAACCTCCACAAGCAGACGAAGAAGCAATTCTCTGCCGTCGTTCAGGACCTGTACGAATACATCAACCCCAAAAACGGCAAGCACCAGCCTATGATCTCGGACCGCGTCTACAAGATCATCCAGGACCACGCCGATGAGCTCAACAGTGCCATCGTCTACGACCGCGACTTCAACTACCAGTTCTTCGGCTTCAAGACGCTCGAGCGCTCATATCTGCTCCGCATCAATGGCAAGGTCGCCGAGCGCCCGCAGCACATGCTCATGCGTGTTGCCGTCGGCATCCACATGGAGGACATCGAGAAGGCCATCGAGACATACGACTACATGTCGCAGAAGTACTTCACACACGCGTCGCCGACGCTTTTCAACGCCGGCACACCCTCGCCGCAGATGTCGTCCTGCTTCCTCATTGACATGAAGGAGGATAGTATTGAGGGTATCTACGACACACTCAAGACCTGCGCGTTGATCTCCAAGACTGCTGGCGGTATTGGCCTCAACGTCCACCGCATTCGGGCCACTGGCTCCTACATCGGAGGAACCAACGGAACATCGAACGGTCTGATCCCCATGCTCCGTGTCTACAACAACACTGCCCGCTACGTCGACCAGGGTGGCAACAAGCGCCCCGGTGCCTTCGCCATCTACCTCGAGCCATGGCACGCTGACGTCTTCGGCTTCCTCGACCTGAGGAAGAACCACGGCAAGGAGGAGGTCCGCGCTCGCGATCTCTTCTACGCTCTCTGGATTCCCGATCTCTTCATGGAGCGTGTCCAGCAGAACGGCGAGTGGACGCTGATGTGCCCCAACGAGTGCCCTGGTCTCGCTGACGTCTACGGTGACGAGTTTGTCGCCCTCTACGAGAAGTACGAGAAGGCGGGCAAGGGTCGCGAGACTGTCCGTGCCCAAAAGCTCTGGTACGCCATCCTCGAGGCTCAGACCGAGACTGGTAACCCGTTCATGCTCTACAAGGATGCTGCCAACAGGAAGAGTAACCAGAAGAACCTCGGTACCATCCGCAGCTCCAACCTGTGCACTGAGATCATCGAGTACACTGCCCCTGATGAGGTCGCTGTCTGCAACTTGGCCTCTGTCGCCCTTCCCTCCTTCGTTGACTTTAAGCGCGGCGAGTTCGATTTCCAGAAGCTTCACGACGTTGTCCAGGTCTGCACACGCAACCTCAACAAGATCATCGACGTCAACCACTACCCCGTTGAGGAGGCACGCCGCAGCAACTTCCGTCACAGGCCCATTGGTCTCGGTGTCCAGGGTCTTGCCGATGCTTTCCTTGCTCTCCGCCTGCCTTTCGAATCTGCTGAGGCCAAGCAGCTCAACATCCAGATCTTTGAGACAATCTACCACGCTGCCCTGACCTCCTCCTGCGACATTGCCAAGGAGCTTGGCCCTTACGAGACATATGAGGGTTCGCCCGTCTCAAAGGGTGAGCTTCAGTACGACCTGTGGAACGTCAAGCCTACCGATCTCTGGGATTGGGACGCGCTGAAGGCGAAGATTGCACAGCACGGTGTCCGCAACTCGCTGCTTGTCGCCCCTATGCCTACTGCCTCCACCTCGCAGATTCTCGGCAACAACGAGTGCTTCGAGCCCTACACATCGAACATCTACTCTCGCCGTGTGCTTGCTGGTGAGTTCCAGGTTGTCAACCCCTGGCTGCTCAAGGACCTGGTCGACATGGGTCTGTGGACTGAGAGGATGAAGAACCGCATCATCGCCGAGGGTGGTTCCATCCAGCGCATCCCCAACATCCCTGACGAGATCAAGACTCTGTACAAGACTGTCTGGGAGATCTCGCAGCGTACCATCATCCAGATGGCCGCTGACCGTGGTGCCTTCATCGACCAGTCTCAGTCTCTGAATATTCACATGAAGGAGCCTACTATGGGCAAGATCACATCCATGCACTTCGCCGGCTGGAAGCTCGGCCTCAAGACCGGCATGTACTACCTCCGAACCATGGCTGCTTCCGCCCCTATTCAGTTCACTGTCGACCAGGAGGATCTTAAGGTCGCTGACACCAACGTTGCTCGCGCCCTTCCTGCCAAGAGGCGTCAGCCCGGCTTCCAGCAGGCCGGTGTCGGTTCGGCTTCTCCTACCCCTGCTCCCCAGCCCATGTACGCCACCAAGACACCCAACGGCGTTGCAGAGGAAGTGAACGGTGTGCCTACACCCTCGGCCACCCCACCACCTGCTGCTGAGAACAAGCTTCCTCCAACGTCGAACGCTCTTGCCAGCAAGCCCTTCAAAGCTGATGTCGAGGAGGGCGACAGCCCTAAGCTCGTCGCTGCTGATGCATCTAGCAAGCCCGTCGAGGAGGACGCCACAACCAAGGAGAAGCAGTCCGAGGACGCAGACGACGACTCCAAGGAGCGCGATGGTGACATCTACGCCGAGGCTGCCCTTGCGTGCTCGATAGAGAACCCCGAGTCCTGCCTCATGTGCTCTGGTTAGACAGTCGTTTGCTTCAGGATTGTATATGGTGTTAGATATGGCTGGGCGGGCGACTGCCCTTGGTTTTCGGCGTTGAGGTCTGGGTTGGGTAACGCGTAACGCGCAAGAGGAGGAATGATTTCATGAGTGGATAGCGATTCGTTGTTTCTATAGTCTTAATCCGTGTACACCACGTTCTTCAATTTCATCATTGCTTACTGAACCTGTGGTTGTAGACGTGGTGGTCGAGTTGCTGCCGACGATACCCATCCTCCTCCCCCTCCGATTCGTGCACTGAGATGGT
Organism: Didymella keratinophila; assembly: GCA_011058865.1. Lineage (NCBI taxonomy): Eukaryota > Fungi > Ascomycota > Dothideomycetes > Pleosporales > Didymellaceae > Didymella > Didymella keratinophila. The sequence continues at coordinate 55,565 of SWKW01000150.1, read as the reverse complement.
CCGCGGTCTCACCCCGCGCGCGCCCGCGTCCTTATTCCGAAACAACCCCACGACGCCCTACAGCTGTACAAGTGTATATTTACCCTTTCCACGCCCCACCTTTCACGCCTTACGTGCAATTGAAGCCTGTAAGTCCTCGAGTATATAAGCTCCCGCGCTCCCACAAGTGGTCGAGATTCTCCAACAGTACGATCGAAGCTCAAGCTGACAACCGAGGCTCAATAGCTATATATGCTCGCCCTCCCTCGCACAACGAACGTATTCGTACGCACCGCACCGCGCTTCGCACAGCCAGTTCCACGATCGATTACGCAAACCACACGAGCGCCCTTCCTACGCGCAATGGCCTCAACTTCAGCGCCGCTGCAAGAATGGCTCGTCATCATTCCCGACCACGAAGGCGCGCTGCAGAAGCGCATCAGCGTCCGCGAACAGCATTTGGGGGGATTGAAGAAGGACGACGAGGGGTTTTGGCTGTGGGGCGGTATGTCTTTTTCTTTCTTCTTGGAGTGGGATGGAGCGATGCGTGGCACGGAGTCCTGTGTACTACAAGGTGGAGGAGGGAAGGAGCTGAGCTACTGCTGCTGTTCTATGAGCTCCGCTTTGCTACGCTCCACTTTGCTTCTGAGCTACACTCGCGGCACCCGTCAACCCCCACCATCAGTCCTCGTCGAACATAGCTTGCTGACACCCCCAGGCGCCATGCTCGAAGAGCCCATCGCCCCCGGCGCTACGGGTCCGCCCAAGATGAAAGGCAGCGCCATGCTGATTGGTGCAAAGACAAGAGAGGAGGTCGAGAAGCGAATCAAGGAGGATGTGTATGTCGAGGGTGGCGTGTGGGATCTGAGTAAGGTCCAGATCATCCCGTTTAAGAGCGCGTTGAGGAAGGCGCTGTAGTGCAACGATCGTAGAGAGTTGTAACTCGCGCACGCAACTCGCGCGGGTTGGATAAGATACTTGAGATAGGTGGAGGGAGTTTTGACGAACTGATGAATGAATAAACGAAGGCATAAACGCAGTGAAACGTGTTCTAGGTCAGCGCGGCCGGTGCTACGCGTCGTCAACGATTGATGTGATGTGCGCTCCAAGTGGTGAGATATAATACATTGGTGTATAGTTGTGTATGCACAAGCGCTCGGCACCAGGGCAAGTGCACTGCTTGCTGGACTTTACTGCAAGCGACTATTTAACTATCAGTAAATACGCCCTCTTGAAAGTCAACCACGACCGTCTTCTGCACCACCGCGGCTGCCGCCTGTTTGAACAGTTGGTGCGCAGGGTCGTGTTGGACGTAGTAGTCGCGGTCATCTTTTGATATGAACCGCAGAATGAAGGCGTGGCTGATACCGTCCTGCAAATTCTCAATAGAAGTATCCTTCCCGCCTGTGATTGACAGAATGTACGGTCTCCGAGTGTCCGGGTGGACGCACGACTTCTTCAGACCGAAGAACTTGGACGTGATCTGCGTGTTGTTCAGTTTCAATTTCTGGCCGTGCACGCGTTCTGGAGCGTACCTCCTTGACCGCGAAGCTAGTGGCCGTTTCCCTGAACTGGAACAGGACAACGTGCGTGGTGTACGGCACCAGTGGAGCATGGCTGCCAAAGAGGTACACCGACCACTGCACGATCGAACTTGAAAAGACGAGCAGCCCCGCGATGCACAGTGCGAACGTCAGGGCCCCGAACGCTTTCCTCGGGATAAGCATTGAGCAGGATAGGGGCTCCCTGTTGCTTGCGCAACAACGAAGTGGGTAGCGCGTTTTTGTGGGGGGATCGCCGCGAACTGGGGACTGAAGCCTTGCGTTGAACTTGCGTCTGCAATTGACGGTCGACGCGCACACGACAGTAGCAAAGAGAGCGTCGACGTTGTCCCGCGCCTTCATACTGATCTCCAGCCGTACTCCAGGCGTTCACGTGAGCAGTGAGCACTGACCTGCAGTCAGGCTGAAGAGCTCCAGAAGCGGCGAGTTGGCCATAGCTTCCTCGCTCCTTCCCCATCGGTGACGTACCTGAACATCCTGATGCTCTTTGCGAATCACACAACAGCAGAATGCGCTCGAAAGCCATGCAATTTCATCAATTTCATCATTTGAACAGATCGCGAGTGCACAGTCCAGATCACTCCAAGGCAGTGGGGCGTCTTGCCTCATAGAGACGGCTGAAGCTGGATTTCGTAGCCCTTGAGTCTAGGCTTGGCAATACGTCATATTGTGTCACGGGTTGGACTTGCAAGCCATCGTTACGTGCCGCGAGTACAAAAGCATCCCAGCCGCTTGTTCCTCTGCATTCATCACCACTCAGATACCCCATCACAGCACTTTCACCAACTCTTCCATCTCCAACACCATCACATCATCCACAATGGCCTCCCTCAGCTGTAAGTCCTTTGTTTACCTCTCTATGCCATCAGTTCGAGCTCGATCACGCCAAACCACGCAATTTTTGCGTGTTTTGGTCACAACACACAGCGCGATTGCAGTTTGACAGCATCAATACTAACATCATCAGACCTTCCTCCCGTCAAGCCCTCTGCCATCGCCCTCGGCACGGCTTTCAACCACGCTGTCTCCCTCGCCGTCCTCGGCCCCGTTTTCGGTGACGCCTACCGCCGCGCACAGCAGGCCAACTCCAAGGAGGAGTACTTCCACTCCAAGGAGGCTGCTACCGCCGCCGCCTCGTGGGGTAGCTCCATTGTCGGCTCCGCCGTCCAGTCGTACGGTGTTGGTGCTCTCATCAACGCTACCGGCACCCTCACCTACAAGGGCGCTGCTTACCTCGGCTCCCTGATCTTCTTCGCTTCCGCTGCCCCTTCCGTACGTCATACCCATCATCTCCACCATCATGTCAACATTGGTTAATTGTGTTCGCAGATCGTCTCCCAGGTCCTCACCGAGAAGCGCCCCCTTGACACCATCGCCGTCGGTGCTGTTGCCCGCGTCCTCGAGACCGTTGGTCTCTCCCTGTTCCTCACCTACTGGGGCACCCGCACCAACCCCTTCGAGTAAATACTCTCGGGTTGAGTGAAGTTTTGGCGGCTTAGAATGTCCGTCAGTTTCTGGCGTGGAGAACGAAGCGATATGATGAGCCATGAACGGCCTGCTTCGATTATGATATGTAACATCACCCAATGAATGATTTAATTCTCCAACACTGCGTTCATTGTATCCGTTGTGATCCTTCTCAAAGCCTTTGGCCCTGATCCAATATGTCGTTTGTTTGCTCGACATCATATTTACACATCCCGCATAGCAGAGTGTCACGCACGTATGCATTGCTCCCCCAAGGTCCATATCTCTGCGCGATTTGACATGCATGACGTGTCAGGCCACCAATCTCCTGAGCGGAAAGCGAAGTCTGGTTCAAGTCAAACACCAAGCACGTCAGGACACGGTCGGCGCTAGCGGCGATCATCATGGGATGGCTGGGATGGCTTGGCTGGCTATCCGGCTAGGCCTCGGCTCGGCTTTATTGTGTTGCTTGACTACCGCCGAAGGTCTACTCAAGCAGTGTTCGTGTTTACTGTTACAGAGGAGATATCTACGCATGACCTGCGTGTGTCGTGGTGCTGGGGAAGTAAACGATGAAGAGACGTGTCGGCGAAGTTCCGCATCATCTCTCAAGGACTTGACCGCAAGTGTCTGGGGATTCCCCTCCAAAACACCCTGCGCCAGTCGCTAATAAAAAGATCTTTTGTACATGGGCGATGCGTACCTTGCACGGAAGCTTGATTTCCTATCGTCGCTGACCAGCCTGTCGACTTCCACGTACTCCAGAGCTCACTGCACTCGCCACACTCCTTTCTTTCACTTCGCCCGCTTCTCTTTCCCTCTCTCAGCAGCCTCCAACAATCCCGTCACCGTCGTAATCCGATACCCCCTTTTCCTCAACTCCGGCAGCACCCTCTTCAACATCGGCACCGTCCACGCCCTCCTATCATGACATATAATAATGCCCCCCGCCCGCGCCTTACTCAGGACATGTCTCGCGTTCACCCCCGGATACTGAATCTGGGGATCGTGCGGATAGATGCCGCCCAGCACCATCTGGTACCCCAGTGCGTGGATCTGGGCGCGCATGCGCGTGCTGAAGAAGCCGCTGCCGGGGCGGAAATACTTTGGCGGGCGCGGCAAGTTGACAGCCGCATACGTGGCGTTGATGTAGCCCTCGACCTGTGCGATCTCGGCTTGCAGGACCGAAGGGGATAGCGAGCGCGAAGGCTCGTCGTGCATGGCGTGGTTCCCGAGCTCCATCCCCGCGGTTGCCATCTCTTTGAGCACATCCTCTCTTCCTGGAACTTGCCCCCCGATAACGAAGAACGTCGCGTGCGCATCGTTTTCTTTCAGTACCGACAGAATCTCTCGAGTATGCTCTGAGGGTGCATCGTCTATCGTGAGCGCTATCACTTTCTCTTGACCCGCTGCTAGCGGCACGTGCCACAAGACGTCCGGCCAGCGGTGCTGGAAGTATCTTATGAGCGCGTGTGGAGGCTTGTAGATACAGTAGAACGGGAATATGAAGATTGAAATCGTGCTCAGTAGGAGGAACATGGCGAAGATGCGTGAGCGGCGGGCGCGCCGTTGTAGGCGCGAGGGGAGGCGGAAGAGCCGGCACGAGGGGCGGTACATGGGGTGCCGTTCTGTCGTGAGATCATGTCGCTATGGGGTTGAGGTGAACATCGAATTTGATTGTTGATATTGGAGTTTGGTGGCTGTTATCGCGGTGTTTGTGAGCTTGAGATGTGGTCGAAAGGGGTTAGGGGTGCAGGGATGTCGCGGCTGGGGCAGGCTTAGCGCGGTGGCGGCTCGCCAAATATTTCTGCAGCCAGACTTCATCACTTCGACACTCATCTCTGCGATCGCAACAACATGCCCAAGAAACGGATGCGATGTCTGTTATGATCTCGATGACGCGCCCAGTTCTTCTGCGACGAGCAATCGCGGCACGAAAGTAAAATCAGGAACGAATTTGTCACGCTTGTTTGAAGCAACCCCCTTCTCTACAAGCCCTCTATGTATATTCCAAGAACGACACCGTGAGCGTTTAATTGACCTGCCTGCCGATAATTGGCTACTCGGGTCTCATTGCGCTCATACACACACCCGGTTACATTGAATCTTCTTTCTGAGTACATGAAAATAGACCTTGGACTCCGAAGCAATACCAAAGCCCATAGGAAGCACCGCAGATGAGCACAACAGCTAGGCGACTCAGGTCCTTAGCACCTGACTTGCGATGCGAGGTGCGTTGGCGGCTCCCTCGTTTGCCCCTCCCGGACGCTGCATCGATGACCCGGCGACACCGTTATCGTTGGCATTCTGGGACGGCATGATACCGCCAATCTCAGTCTTTGGCAGACACTCAGCTATGCGGCTATGTTGTGCCAAGTGAGCGCTCACAGCCAGCATCTTTCCCTTTGCCACCTGAGAGGGCAAGTAATACTGGATAATGCTAGGGATGTCGAGTTGCGTCTTCTGCGCTCCAGGCTTCTTCGCGTTTTCAGAAATCTGGTCCCTTTCGAGAATTTCTGTGGTTCTTTAGATCTGGTTGACGAAGGTTCTTGATGCGTCGGACCGCTTCCTATTCAGACGTTGGGGGTCCAGGGCCTGAGAGACTGGTGCTCGGTCTTCTGACGCTTGGGGTTTCCTGTCGGTGAGGTCCTCTGAGCTTCTGTCATCCGGCTTCACAAACTATCTCCAGCTCTGAAGCCTTTCTTTGCCACGCTACTCAGCCCGTCAATCATCATCCTCCGGCTCTTCATTCCTCTGCTCCAGCCCTTTCCGCCAGCGAATGAATTCTTCCAAACCTGTGTTTTGTTTCGGCGCGACCGAACGACCAGTCGACTCGGAGGTGTAAGCGGGCGCATGTCCGCGAGTAGAGTCGCGAGGAGCTGCCAGCAGATTGTACGCAGACACAGCCGCCCACGCAGTCCCGACTATGCCCGCAGCGGTGACGATCTTCATGGCCTCGACGGCGTTGTTGACGAAGGAGACATACGTGTTGGTCTTTGGTTGGTCTTCAGTAATAGCCTGCAGCGCGACGAGGTCATCCTCCTCATCCATATCATCCTCATCCATATAATCCTCCTCATCCATATAATCCTCCTCATCCATATTGGTCTGTGGGATTGCTGCGCCACTCGTGCGTTTTGATGCTGGATCGCTGAAGCCGAGGCAGAAAGATGGGGCCCGGGGATTGTTCCTTGCTTTGTCTTTGCGATCCATTGGATGTAGCGGGTGGAGCGGAAGGTTGAGCAGATGATCGGGGGACATGAGTGATCTCAGAGTCGGCCATCTCAATAATGGCGTCCTGAAGCGCTCATACAGGAAAGCCAGCGAGAACATCATCATCGCGAGCAGGAAGAGAGCACAAGCTGCGTGACAGTACCATGGCATTGTGACAGTGGCCGAAGTGCAGTGTTGCGCTGTTGCGGCCTCGGAGCTGGCCTCCATGTCAGTATCGGTAACGCATGAAAGGGACATATAAGGTTGAACAAGAGGATGAGATGCGCGAAATGTTCCCGAGCACACAGAACCTGGGTCTCAATCCTCTTGTTATACGCCTTGCACCAAGTCATTCTCTCAAGACGATCAAACAGAACGTCTGTGTTGTCTCAATCACAAGCTCGACCGAAAATGGCAACCGGACCAAGTCAACCTAAGACCCTTCCCAAAAACTCTTTCAGATTCACACTCATGGCCGTCAATTGATTTTTGTTCAAAGTTGTGGTGGACAGTGCATTCTTTGGACTGTCATTTCGTGGCGCTTGAAGGTGGAGCGTCAATTTTGGCAGCCTCGCGCTCAACTCCTTGCGAAAAATCTGTTCGTTGTAACACAAGATTGCCTGATACGCATGGGCTCCTTGCGCATTGTCCCACATGCATGTGCCCCTCTCGTGTTGGTACGTTTGGCAAGCAGATCAAAACTGACAGCGATTGGCGTCTCGTCGATCTCCGGTAGTGTTAACACTTGTCAACACGAACTTCATGAAGCCAAAGCCCTAGGAGCCGAAATTCACGGTTGACCATCGGGGTGTGGGTGTCGCCATCCACTTAGTATTGTCTGGAGCAGGATAAGCCATCATCATAGGTTCTTCGTTTGCAGGACGAAATATGCGGTTTTGTGTCGTTGGGGGCGAGCAGTCCAAGCTCTCTACTGTAGGACGCTTTGATGAGGGGTTATCATATGCTTCCGCTGCAGTATAACCACGCGGTACGCGAGAAGAGAGACAACAAACATTCAACTTTTGCATGCATGACTGCGTGAATGGCATCTAAATGATCAGGAGAATTTTCAACTTTATTGTTGATTTACCATTTCCGCGACCATTGGAAACATACAATACGCCAGGAAAGCCCTTCTTGGTGGCGTTCCTTGGCCGTATGGTTTACTGCCAACATTTTGTGCCATAAAGTCTGGTCAAGTTACTGATCAAAGGTGCATGTAGGCCTTCGCTTGAGCCATCTTCAGGCTGAAGCGTACTGCCACTGAAGATGATCAGCTAGGGTTAGCGAGTGGGTCGCAAGTCGATAAACAAGTCTCGTCCTTACCTTTGAAGTCATGGTACATTTCTACACCAACAATTTCTGAGGCCTTCCAAGACGTAGCCTTCTGTGGTCGCCTCACCTCTTTCCCAACAACGCGTTGAAAGCAACGATGCTCACCCTTCAATGACGGTAACTCGAAATTGCGTTTGCAGGCGAGCACGGAGATCCCCGCCTTGCCTCTGAGCACGTGTTTGTGTTGCCATCCATATCATATGCAAGCTGCTCACCCCTGAATCCGGCCGCGGTCTGCTGCGTCAAGGAAAGCTCTTCTGCCGCAGAGTGCCATCACAGCAATAAAACGCGATTGGGGGCCTGATCCCGACAATCATTGAGTGAGTGTCAGCTCAGGGTGAACATGAACATCTCGATACTTCAAGAGGTCGCTCAGTCTCGGTGCACATGCTCAAGCTAGGTCAGCCTTAGGATATGTATCCCATTACAAGCCTCGGTGTCTGTTGGTTGTTTCAAAGCAAAACGAGAGCACAGTAATATCATTTGGTGGAAATCTAAGACACGGGTATCTGCGGTCACACGGTGAGCGGATTGATGTATTGCGCCGCATGGCACGGCAGACTGAGACGAAGGGGACCTGCAGTGAACGCCAACAAAGCAGGTTTTGGCTTTACGACAAGAAGGCAAATACCCATATACCGCAGTTAGTCTGTCATAAACGTTTGGATATCTCTGTGCGCGATCTACGGTCAGCCTAGCTTGTCTTCACTCTCTACTCTCAAAACTCACCCCAGACGAGTATTGTTCCTCGAGACAGCTTCCGGAGAACTTCTTACTGATTGCAACAGTTGCCTCTCACGATGAGTCTCCGACGAAGCCTTTGAGGGACTGACATTGGGGAAGTCGGCGCGAAAGGAGTCGCAGCACTCTGCTCACGGTCCCCTACGAGGACCCCTCGTCCGACTTCATCTCGAACACCGCGAGCTATCCCCGCAGAAGAGCCGCATGAACGACGAAACAACCTGAAGACCCTTCTGATGCATCATCGGCACCAAGCCGGCGCTCTGCGAGGCTCTCTGAGCGCCTGGTCTCTACTCCCCCACAATGCGTGGTACTGTACACCTGGAGCTAGAGCAAGACAACTTTGAGGAGGATGACGAGACCGTGTCCCCAGAGAGTGTTCAATATCTCTTTGTTAAGGGATCTATCAGAACTGCACGTGTTGCCTAGCAATTAATTAGCCCTATTCTAGGTCTAAATACTTAACAGCAACGTACTCTTAACAAAGAAGTTATAAATATATAAGAGTATTTTAGAAAAGGTTATTACTATTACTATTAAGCTTAGAAAGGTATATTATAGTGCTAGTGTTAAAGAGCACTAGGAGGCTAGTAAGTAACACATATATAAGCACCTAGAGCCCTAGCTTATATCTAGGTTTGATTACACCTGTAAGGAGAATGCAGACTTGTTTAGTCTAGAGTCTAACAATTAATAGATATACTAATAGCAGGAGTAGTATAGTGCAATTTCTAACGTACTGTTATGGGCTGAGCCCTAACTGTACAGGGCTACGTACAAGACTCGCTTACGTGACTTTATAAGCAAGGCTTAGCACCCCTTAATCTGTCTTGTACAAGAGGAGCAAGTTATCTTCTCTATCTTTTAGCTTCTGTAGTATAGGATAAATGCATACTTGTTAGAAGGCTACTTTAACTCTTAACATAAGCTAAAAGATTAAATCTATAAAAAGAATCCCCTGCAGTACCTATATAATAGAAGGGGAAGGACTTATAAATAAATAAGTAATTTAACAGTTACAGCGCATGTACAAACACTAAGAACAACTTAACGCGATAATTAAATCTCTCTATACAAGCCTAAACAAAATAAGAGTCTAAGCGTAGACACAGTAGCAGTTGTACGACACCTTACGCAATAATACCTAATACAATAGAAGGAACGCAATAATAGAGGAGAGCAAGGGAACTAGTGTTATATAAGGGCATAATATATAAGAACCCTCCCTTATACAACCTACAAAAGTAAGACTTCCTAATATAGAAGTCTTTAAGGATAGTACACACAAACAGTACCTATAATAAAAAATAAAAGCAAGGGCTAAGCTGTATAGTAACTGTGCAGCCTTCCCTATAGAAGAGTTACAGGTCTAGTACCTTATTACTCATACGAGTAGGCGAGCGTTTAATACGCTGTTACTGTATATAGACTAAATTATAAGAGGAGTTGCTGTACCTGCATCTAGCAAGCTATAGTCCTATCTAGATACCTTCTTTAAAGACCTAACAGTAAAAGTAAAAGCATTAGAGTACCTTTGTACAACTAAATAAGGAAGCTGAGACTATAACTAACACGTATAAAGCTTTAACCTAAAGCTCTAAGAGGCTGGCATAGATAATGCTAGTGACGCGCAGAAGATTAACTACCTACAGAACAGTCTGGCTACTAGACTGCTAAAAGCCTAGGTGGGCTATTAACCTGCAAAAGAAGAGTTGTATAATGAATTTGTGAACTAATTATGAGTTATATAGGAAAACCTAAAAGCTATAGACTAGATTACATTAGGTAAAAAGTTATATAGAAACCTAGACTATTAAGAGTCCTCCTGCTAAAATAGTAATAAGATAGACTAGACTCTAACTGTAGGAAGTTACTAACCCTGTACAAAGAAACTGCAGGAGTACTAGGGTACAGAGGAAGAGATCTAGGACAGACGCAAGTTAGGGGCCTGCCTAAGGTGTGGCTAGTAAGGCTATAGAGTGTAGGAGTGTAGGAAGAAAGTCCCCTCCTCCCTGCTAAGTTGTATAACAAAGCCTAAGCCTTATAGGGCTACGTAAGTGGCAGCTGTATAAGCTGCTAAAGACTCTTCTTCTTCTAAGAATAAGGGAAAAGAGTAACCCTAGTAAAAAGTCGCACGCTAGGGTCTACCTAGCAAAGTCCTTAGCCTGTACAGAGCACCTGTTTGTTACTCCTTTAATTAGCTGCTACAAAACTAATGTCTGTTTACGCTGTTGTTAATTTATATACTGCAGTTGTTGCTATAATTAATAATAGGTGTTATATATTTGCTCTTGTAAATAAACAGCTTGTATAGAAGGAGGACTTACTACGCATTCCTGTTACACCTATTGAAGTGGAAGGAGTAGGAAACTAAAGAAGCACAATTTCTGAGATTACAGAGTTTACGTTAGACGTAGGCGGCGTACAGGAATAATGAGTTGCTGTGTATATTACTTTGTCTACGTACAACTATAATATAATCTTAGGGAAGACATAGCTTAAGAGTGTTAGGGGAGTAATTAATGCTAAACAGAAGTTGATATAGATAAAGTGGTATAGTGTTTCTGTATAGAGTTTGGAGGCTACTGCACTCCTTAACTGCTACCTAGTGTTAGCAGTTGCATTCTAATACTATGTATGGAAGAGTTAGAAGAAAGAGCTAGGCTTGCAAGTATTTGCTGCGAGTATGAAGGATATTTAAAAGGCGCTTAAGGTTAAACCTAAGCTTATATCTAAGGAAGTTCTTGCTACTCTTCTGCCTTACCTTTAATTGTATGTTAAACTCTTCCTACCTAAAGAAGGCAACAAGCTCCTACTACACTGAGGTCCTAAAGTAGACTATGTTATTAAGCTAAATAAAGTTGATAGAGAGACGCTAGAAGTACTATACAGCCTACTCTACGCGATGTTAAGGGATAAATTACTTGTGCTTTGCTGTATGTTGCTAGACCTGCTAGAGAAAGGGTTTATTAGGGCAAGTAACTCCCCTGCAGCCTCCCTAGTCCTCTTTATATAGAAACTAGGGGGTGGCCTAAGGTTCTGCGTAGACTACTAAGCCCTAAATGCCCTTATAAAGAAGGATAGGTACCCCTTACTACTTATTAAGGAGACATTAAACATAATTAGACAGGCTACTTGGTATACTAAGCTTAATGTTACAGCTGCCTTCTACAAGATTTGTATTGCAGAGGGACAGGAATAGATAATAGCCTTTTGTATGAGGTTTGGCTTGTATAAGTAGATAGTTACTCCTTTTAGCCTAGCTAACGCACTAAGCACCTTCTAGAGATATATTAACTAGGCCCTTTGCAACTTCCTTAACAATTTTGCCTCTGCCTACTTAGATGATGTCTTAATCTTTACTGAAGGTTTGCTTGAGAAACACTATAATTATATATGACAGGTTATAGACAAGCTATAAGATGCAGGCCTGCACCTAGAGCTTAGCAAGTGTAAGTTTGACGTTTGTTGTACAAAGTACCTTAGATTTATCCTTGAGTTAGGAAGAGGTATCTTAATGGACCCTGAGAAGGTCTAAGCTATTAAAGACTAGTAAGCCCTAACTATAACTAAGGGCGTATAGGGATTCCTAGGATTTGCAAACTTCTATAGGAAGTTTATCTAGAACTTTGCTGCGTTGTTAGAACTACTTGTATAACTTATAAAAAAAGATGCTGTGTTTATGTGGGGTCCTAAACAGGACAACGCCTTTATATAGCTAAAAGAAGCCTTCCTGTTAGGTAAAGTACTAGCTACTTTAGACCTAGAAAGGAAAGCAGTAGTAGAATGTAACTCTTCTAGCTATGCTATAGGTGCTACACTCTCCTAAGAAGACAACCTTAGCAACCTCTGTATAGTAGCATACCTCTCTCGCAAATTCCTACTATACAAAGCGAATTACCTAATCTATAACAAGGAGCTACTGGCAGTAATCTTCTGTTTAACTAAGTAGGACTCTAAACTACAAAGCGTATAAGAATTTAAAGTAATAACTAACTATAAGAATCTAGAATACTTTACACAAAAACAAAAGTTAACTAAACAACACGTATAATAGTCCTAGATTATGTTATAATTTAGGAACATGCAAATTTGCTACTAACTAGGGAAAGACAATGTATAAGCAGACGCCCTGTCTAGAAGAGACTAAGACATGCCTTAAGGGGTAGATAATGAGAGGCTAGTAAGTAGAGAGTTTGTTATACTTGTACCCTCTTATTAACAAGATCCTATCCTTGCGGCACCTGTATAAGCACTAACTCTTACCTCTAAAGGAACTATTATGTTACAGACCTTACTGCAACCTCCTGTCTTAGAGGATCTTGTGCGCAAGCACTAGGATTAAGTAGTAGAACTAGACAAAACCTACTAAGCTGTACAGAGCGCAATAATAGAGAACGTGAGATCCTTAAATACTGTTACTAAGAAACTAGCAATCTCCCTAGGTGACTGTTTAGTAACAGACAACAGGAAGCTACAATAGAGAGGAAGAATCTGGATTCCTAACTGCAAACCCCTTTGTACAGGCATTATCTAGAACGCTTACTTAGCAGTACAGACTAGCTACCTAGGAAGAGAGGAAACTTACTGTATGCTGTCCTAACAGTAGTATTGGCCTAGCATAAGCTAAGACACCTAACGCTTTGTAAGGAACTGCGAAATTTGTTAACAAAGTACACTGTAGAGAGATAGTAAGTATAGCTATCTAAGACCTCTTCTAGTCCTAGACTGTACGTGGCAACACCTAACAGTAGACTTTATTACACTGCTACCTCTTTTATTAGGCTTTATAAACTTAATAGTAGTAAAAGACAGGCTTAGTAAGGGTGTAATCCTAGTCCTACTTAAGAAGATTAAAGCAGATAACGTGGCGTGGGCTTTTATATAGGAAGTTTATTGTTATTATGGCTTGCCTATGTTAATTACTTCTAATTAAGGAACTTAGTTTGTAAGCGAACTCTAGGGAAAGACCTGTAAGCTACTAGGTGTATAACGCAACCTGTCTACAGCCTTTTACCCCTAAACAGATAGAACTACTAAAAGAGCAAATAGTGATATTAAGGTTGTAGTCTGTATGTATTGTAACTATGTACAGGATAATTAGGCAACCCTTGTACCTGTTCTTAAGCTAATGCTTAACACCTGTATGAACGCCTCTACAGGAGTGTCACCTTTCTTCCTATAATATAGATTTAAAAATTTGCCTTTTCTACCTGCTCTACTAGAGGGAACCCCTACAGAAGACCTATAGGACTGTTCTATAACACTATTAACCTGCGCAGAAACTATTGTACAGATACTATAACAAGCTGCTAACTAGGTAATCTCTGCTATAACATATGCCTAGCAGGAACAAGAAAATTAGGCAAACTGTATAAGGAAACTAGCACCTAAGTACTAAGTAGGAGACTGGGTATAGCTTAACTTAAAGAATGTACAGACAACGCAGAAGAGCAAGAAATTTGACTAGAAGAATAGGAAGTTCTAAATTGCCTGCGTATAGGACCCTTACTGGGTTAAGCTAGATGTACCTTAGAAAACAAAATTATACTATGTAGACCTGCTAAGGCCTGCTGCTAACAACCCTCTACTATTACAATAACTAGGAGATATAAACCCTAGAGTAATTATTGTATAGGAAGAAGGCTAAGAGGACTACTTAGAATACTACGTTAAAGAGATTGTTAATGAGCGCGTATGGGCAGGAGAATTGCAATACTAAGTAGAATAGGAAGGTTATAAAGACTTAACCTGGGAGCTAAGCAATTATGTTATTAACACTAAAGCCTATAGGAGATAGATGAACTGTATAAACAATGTATGGTTACTAAATAGGAGGCTATCTAGGAATTAGAGATTAAAACTCTACTACGCTGCAGAGGACATCTGTACAGAAGACTAAATAGACCTTCTAGAAAGAGGAGACCTACTTAGTATTAGACAGGTGCTTACCCCCCTTAGTGGCAGTAATAGCGCGGCTGCTGAAGCTAGAGCTACTACTACCTCTACTGTTAATAACCTTAGAAGAAGTGCCTATATAAGGAGCAGAAGCGAAGTTGTAATAAGCAGAACTATTGCTCTATATATAGTTAGAACAAGCTCTACCCTACTTACTAGCTAAGGACACGCAGCCTAGGAAGGCAGTAAAAGACTTCTCTCTATGTACAGCAGTAGCGTAGTTGTTAGTACAGCTAGTAAGGTTAACAGCACTGCAGGAGTAGATGAGATAGGCCTTAAGGTAAGACTAACGCTAGCTAAGTAGCTAGCAAGCATAGGCTGTTGTACAAGCTACAACAGGGGAGAAGTTGCAGACACTAGTACTGAAAGTAGCGTTGTACAGTAACTAACTATAGGGACAGAGGAAGAACTTAGTAACGTAATAAATGTTAACCTACAAGCAAAGTCAGTAAGCAATCTAAACTAGAAGACTAATACTTATTATATAGAAGCAAACGCAAGGATGCGCTAGAACTTATTAGCTACTGCAGTATCTAGAATGTACTAAACAGTGTAGTTCTAGTAGACGTTAGCAGGGCTGTTAGGGATGTTAATATTAACTAGGATTATGCTGCTAGGGCCTGTATAGGTAAGTAGCTAGTAAGTAACATTACTAAAGTAGTTAAAGGCTGCAGCATGAGTGCTGCTAGTATTACTACTAGTAGACGCCTGGAGATAGTTAACACTACTACCTAGTTAACTGCTAGGGCCCTAGAGACCTTAGTTTAGAGCAGCTATGTTATTATATAATGTTAGAGCAAGAGTTAGAGTTAAGTTGTTAATAAAATTAAGGAAGAGGAAGGAAGGAGGGCAGTTAGTATAGCAGCCTTATATGCACTACTAAGCTAGCTATAACCTACTAAGCTACCCTAGAGAACTAATTACTGCAGCTAACGTACAGAGAGCGCAGTAAAAGAATAGAAAAACACATGCTAGGAAAACTGCTAAGAACAAACAACATTTCCTCTTTTGTATAATATAATAACATATACTAAGCCCTGCGTTAGGCAGCAGCCTTGCGCTTATGTTACTGCAGGACGTATAATTTCGCGAGTAAAAGTAAGAAGGGGGGTATTATTATAGGCTAAGCCCTAACTGTACAGGGCTACATACAAGACTTGCTTACATAACTTTATAAGCAAGGCTTAGCACCCCTTAATCTGTCTTGTACAAGAGGAGCAAGTTGTCTTCTCTATCTTTCAGCTTCTGTAGTATAGGACAAATGCATACTCGTTAGAAGGCCACTTTGACCCTTAACACGTACGCTACAGGTAAGTTAGTTACACACCTAAGTTAGTTACTTTTGCTAAGACTATACTAAAACACTCTTACTACACTAATACCTCCCTAACAACTTAATTTAAATATGTTAAAGGAGGCTTAGATACAGCTTACGCTCTAAGCTCTTAATAGAGACGTAACTCTCTCCTAATAACACGCTGCAGCTATCTATAAGGTCCCTTAATTAACTATAAGCAACTAACACGCTAGACAATACTTATAAGCTAATTCTATAGCTAACCTATAGAGTCTAAATAACAATAAGGAGCAGATAATTATTAAGCATATACTTAAGCTAGTTACGTAAAGATTTTCCCCTTAGCTATTAGCTGTAGCTAATATAGCTAATTCTTTGCGCGCTAAGCATAGTCTAGGCTATATTAGCCTAAGCTAGCCTAGTATATTTGTTAAATATTAACTAGAGCTTATAGTAAGATTTAATTACAAGTATAAGTACAAGTAAGCCCTCTGCAAAGATCCTAAGGTAATCTAGGGCTAGTTTAGCCTAGTAGCTAATATTAAAGTTAAGTATAGTATTCTAGATAAAGATACATATAACTTTAATAAGACAGGCTTTATAATAGGTTAGATATCTACTAGAGCAGTTGTTACAGCTTTAGAGAGATAAGGATAACTAAAGCAGGTCTAGCTAGGCAGTTAGGAGTAGACAACAGTTATTAAGAGTATTAATACTATAGGGTAGGCTATTCTGCCCTTTATTGTCTTCTAGGGTGCTAACTACCTCTTAAGCTAGTACGAAGAGGAAGATCTACCCTATAATTAGGTTATTAGAATCTCTAAGAACAGCTAGACTAATAACAAGCTTAGGCTTAAGTAGTTAAAGCACTTTAACACGCATACAAAGGAGTATACTATTAGCAGCTACTATTTACTAGTTATTAATAGCTATAAGAGCTACAATTTGCTAGATTTCTAGAAGTTCTGCACAGATAACAGGATTATTACTGTATATATACCTTTACACTTATTACACCTCCTCTAGCTACTTAATATAGGCTGTTTTACCCCTTTAAAGAGGGCGTACAGGCGCTAAGCTAAAAACCTTATACGCAACTAGGTTACCTATATTATAAAGTATAAGTTCCTGCTATACTTTAGAGCAGCTTATAATACTATATTTACCTCTAGTAATATCTAAGGAGGGTTCTAAGGCGCTAGACTAGTCCCTTTTAACCTAGAACAGGTTATAAGCTGCCTTAATATAAAGCTGCGCACTCTATTACTATAACTCCTCCTTAATAACAAGCCCTAGTAGTTACAAACCTTAAGTAATACCCTAGAGTTTAAGTTATATTTAACTCTAATTTAAGATAAGTATAAGAGGCAGCAGGGCAGCTTACTAAATTCTATTACTAGCACTCTTAAGCACTAACGTGGTTCACAAGCAAGCGGGCCACCTAAGCAAGCAGGCCACTTAACACTAGCAACACGCCTTTGTAGCAACGTTGCGCAACACTACACAAACAAATTATAGGTAAGACAGAGTAATAATATTATTTAGAAGATTTACTATTATCTGTATCCTCTATTTCTACCTTATAAGTGCAGGAATTGTGTCTAATCTCCCTACAACACCTGCAGCGTTGCCTAACACGCACCCTCTTTGCAGGCGTCTTGCCTATACTATAACCCTTACTCTCCTTTTTAGTAATTAAGTTAACTACCTTACTAACTATAAGCATCTCCTCTGCGTGTATATAATGTTACTTATAAGTCTTGCGCTTTATAAGCTCTGTAATAGTAGTTTGCATGCATACCTGTTCCTCCTATAGCAACACTATATTATACGCTATCTACTAAGCACCCTTACTTAACTATTTAACTTACTTATCTAATAAACTTGCTAGAGACCCTTAATAAATTTAAATTTACTTTTAAACTAGAGTTAACTACTCCTTTACTTTATAAGCATTGCGTAGTGTCTTTAGCTCCTAAGTAACATTGCTAGGTTTTAGTAGTATTAGCGTGCGCAGACACATATTAAGCTTTAATAATATAACCTCTAGGTTGTGTAGGACTAGCCTAGCACCTCTAAAGCCTGCATAAATATTCTCTGCTGTAAATACCTTCTTAAAAGCTGCTTTAAAGGCTAGTAGGAAGGTTTCCTTATTAATATAGTAAATATAACTGCGTGCTAAGGCTAAGATCTTATTACTATATGTGCACTTTAGTAGTAAGAAGTAGGCAATATTAAGTAGCTATAATAAGTATAACAAGTGTGCTAGCATACAGAGAGTAATTATCTTCTTCTCTTTACAGTAATTCTAGAAATTTACTAAGTAATAGCTCTTATAGCTATTAATAATAAGTAACTAGTATACCCTAACAGGCTTTACATGCGTGTTAAAGTGTTTAAGCTAGGCAAGCGCTAGATTATTGTTAGTCTAGCTAATAGGACTAATATTAATAACCTAGTCCTGTAGGAGGTCTCTAGTAAACTAGTTAGAAATAAGAACCTTACCTATAAGGATAAGAAATAGTAGGATAACCTTCTCTATTAACCTAACGCCTTATACTAGGGTAACCTACTTATAATTACTAGGCTAGAGTTTCTTCTACTTCCTAAGCTTCTCTAAGCCTGTTACTACTAGCTGTAACAAGATCTTGCCTATTAGGAAGCTAGACTTATTAAAGTTATATATATCTTTATCTATAATACTGTACTTTGCCTTTATTAACTAAACAAGTGTAAACTAGGGCTAAATAACTACTAGGTCCTTATAGGCAGCTTACTAGCAATTATACTAGCAGGTCTATTACTTTTGCAGCTTAGGTGTGCGTTTTATAAAGTTATTAACCTAGTTCTTACTAACAGGCTTTATATTGCGTGCGCAGAGCAGTCTATTAGCTATATCTTATATAAGAAGCTTTAATAGGGATATCCCTTATAGATCTTACTTAAGTATATATTTAATAATTACCTCCTCTTCTAGCTTTATTAGGCACTTTAAGTTTAGTTTACAGTTATGTTAAGAGCGTTGTCTAGCGCGTTAGGCCTTTAGCGTTAATTAAGGCACAGTATATACTGCTGCAGCACGTCTTTTACTCTAAATTTACTAAGAAGTAATATTAGTTATAGCAAGATATATATTACTTTTAGTAGACGTGTTCTGCAGTTAGTGTTGTTAAGATATTACGTTGCGTTGTTACAAAGGCGTGTTGCTGGTGTTAAGTAGCCCGCTTGCTTAAGTAGCCCGCTCGCTTGTGAACCACGTTATATAAAGGGGGGAGCAATTCTTACACATAAGTTAGTGTTAGTATAATAGGAGATAGCTAAGCTTTAAGCAGCTAATAAGTGTTATAGGCTAAGCCCTAACTGTACAGGGCTACGTACAAGACTCGCTTACGTAACTTTATAAGCAAGGCTTAGCACCCCTTAATCTGTCTTGTACAAGAGGAGCAAGTTGTCTTCTCTATCTTTTAGCTTCTGTAGTATAGGACAAATGCATACTTGTTAGAAGGCCACTTTAACCCTTAACAATAAGGCTGCTACACAATATAGATTACACAAAAGAAAGCAAATTTAGGAAAAAGGGACTATAATAGTTAAGAAGAGCTAGTAATTAACAGCTCTTAGAGAGTTTAGGGCGCGGAGTAATAGTAAGAAGCTAAAGAGGCAGGTACGCGCTAAAGTAGGTAAACCCTCCTAACAACGCTGTAGACAGTGCAGTAAAGGTAGGCACAACATGCAAATATATAAAGATAAAGTAGAAGAGGTCTCTAAGTAATATTACAGCTTATTTTACCTTATACAGCCCTAAAATATAGTGTTTTAGGCTATAATAGGGTAAATTTTAATATACTCTTAGCAAAAGTAACTACCTTAGGTGTGTAACTAACTTACCTGTAGCGTACGTTAAAGATTATTGTTCGTAATTATCTATAGTTAGGTTTACTTATCCTTTACTTTCTAGATTTGCTAGTAGTTCTATAGACCTTAAGGACAGCTATGTATATTTTGCGTTAAGTCTAAAAGCCCTTAACCTTAGTCTTGCTATTTATATTTTGTCTATTATTAGTTATTGTCCAGAGTTTCGGCCTGGTCTTGACTTAAAGGAAGCTCTGCGCCCGATCATATCAGCGGAGTTATTGCCCATGAGCTAATGTATCCCACTCAGTGTGGAAGACCAATGCGCTTGTCGGTGCAATGAGCTCTTGCCGTGTGGTCTGGAATTTGCGCGCCTACAGTGAGAGCGCCAGAGTTGTTTGCCTAGGCACATGATCGATGTTGTAGGTACAGGTGATGGTGTTGAGGAGCAGTCGAGATCAGCCGCCGGCAGCAGAGCCGAGGCCGCCGAGGCGCCAGTCTTTCGTGGCTTCTATTCTTGTCTGCATCGTCGCTGCACCACTGCAACCACCTTCTCGACTGTCAAATATGGCAAGAATATCGATCTTTCCGTCAACGTATCACTAAGGACGCTCCAGCCTGGCCGATGCCTCTGCCGAAGTCCTTACGCCGTCCCGTGCGCCGCACTTCATCGTCGTCATCCGCAGGGACGCAGCGACGGAAGTGTCGCACTTGCAACAACCTCGATCCACGAGGCCATGCAAGCTCTTTGCTAGATACCGAAGCCCTTAAGGAACCTCGAACGACATTAGACTTGATCATTGACGCGCTTGCCCTCTCCAATGCCAAGCCGGCAACAGAAGGTGAATGCCGGTTCTGCACCGTGCTCGTCCAAGCGCTCGACGCGTTCTTCGATGCATGGCGAGAAGCACGATGTAGACTTAACGTCAACATCAGGGAGAAGGGCACTGTCAAGGTCAGCCTTATGGAGCGCAATGGACGAATCAAATGATTGAGATATATGCCGGATCAGGTAGGCAGCGCGTACAACCCTTTCCATTTTTGAACATGCCAGATCCTGGTCCTTGCCGTCGCAATTCATAGATGTCGAAGTCGACGCATCACATACAGCGACATGGCGACATTGAGAAGTCTAACATGCGGTAGCTTCACGTGCACCGTGGCCCATACTTGGAGCAGCGCATCACATTCCAGTCAATGCCGGCTCCGACGAATCCTTCACCTTCGTCCGCCGAAGCATATAAGGGATATCTCGCAAATCCAAAGCATATAGGTTGTAAGGTTACCTGCGAGCCATCTGTATCAGCTCCGAAGCGTCTCATCGACGTAGGCCGGTCGACGATGCCAATCCGCCTTGTGGAAACACAAGGAAGAGCTTTCCAGTACATCGCGCTCTCGCATTGCTGGGGATCAGCGACACTCCTGACAGCCACCAAGGCTTCGTGGGCCAAGCTGACACTCAATATTTCATTGAATGATCTCCCGCCTTTGTTTTAAGGTGCAATCATCATCACACGACAACTCGGCCTGCGATATTTGTGGATCGACTCGTTATGCATCATACAGGACTCTTTGCGAGACTGGGAGACAGAAGCTGCGAAAATGGCTAGCATGTACCAGAATAGCTACGTCACAATATCGACCATCGATGCCAGCGACGGCAGCGCAAGGTGCCTGGCAGACAGGCGGAAAGCAGTCAAGATCCCGTACGAAAATACGACGAAGAAAGGGTTCGCATTGCGAGCAAGGGTAGACTCAGACCATCATCCAGACGTCAACAGCAATCCGGCAAAACCTACGGGGCCGCTGACATTGCGTGCCTGGGCACTTCAAGAGCATGTCTTGAGTACCAGAGTCTTGCATTGTACAGCTATAGAGCTCGTTTCCAAGTGCAGAAGCTCTTATCGCTGCGAGTGTATGCCAGGACGCAGGACGCGAGCGACTACACCAGCTCTGATTCCTGAAGCTGTCGCGAGTCGAAAGGCTAATACTATCTGGGCCGCGTGGCACCGCATAGTGGAGCAGTACTCAACGCGAGAATTGACTATGCCAGGGGTAAGCTTCCAGCCATCTCTGGAATTGCAAGCAAGATCAGGAAGGCAACTCATTCCGAGTACATTGCTGGGCTTTGGAAGAGCAATCTTGCCTTCGATCTGCTGTGGCAAAGGACGGTACCAACACCAACAGATGGCCACTCCCATGCTCTTGAAACATGGCGTGCACCCACGTTCTCATGGAGTTCGCTGAACGCGCCTGTTACGTATTACACGCCAGATGAAGACGAACGGGAAATGTCTCGCTCGAACGTAAGCCTCGTCTCATCCACAGTGATCCCCACTGGCCTGAATGCCTTAGGTGCAGTATCCGACGCCACTCTTACTCTTCGCGGGCCCGCAGCAACGGCAACTCTCTCGGCGAAATCCGCCAGTGGCAGTTGGAGATACACGTTAATCATACGAGGCATCAGTGCAATTCAAATTGCGCATGATTGCTGTCTTGTCAAGTACCGGTGGGGTAGCTCCGATGCTGCCGGGGAACAATGGACCGTTCGACGCGCACAGCCAGATGAATCCCTGACTGAGTTCGAAGCGCCTGTGCTCTGCTTGAGCGTTGCGCACTACAATGACTTCATCTCTGGCATTGTCTTGGGGCGGTCGGATCGGAAACCTGGGGCTTGGGAACGTCTTGGCGCGTTTGCAGCAGGTACAGAGAGCTTGCGGCACGTAAAGGAGGAAGATTTGATGCTCGTATGAGTACGCTGTGCATCTCATGAGGATGCCATGTCGATTGGGTCTGGAAGCGCCCAAGCTCGGGGGTGATTCCCACTAGCGCCGTTTCTTCGAAACAAACCAGGGGTACTGAACATCCTTCATTTTCGCTTGACTGCCCCAGGCTAACTTTCCGTCCTTTCCACCATTCAGCGACGTTGGTCGCACTCGTATGGTGGATCTAAAATTCCCCGCAGCTAAATGCATCAAGATAATTCCGAATTGGCACCCGTCACTTCCGCTGGCCAGTCATGGGCGTAAGTCCTGGCGTAAATAGGATGTTTCATGGACCGCAGATGTATATACTGAGTGCAACTCCACGCCTGAGACGATCTTCACGATCTTTGGAAGATTTGTTTGTGTCGCTCCTTTTCTGACTTTGATCGCTGGTCGTTCGTTACTGTCATTCTTTTGTCGTTGCAACCATGCACTCCACATTCGTTCTTTCCCTTTTGGCGACCGCTGTCTCGGCTCAACTTTCCACAATCGAGAAGCACGTTGGCAGCCTTGCGCTCTCGTCTTCATTTGGACCCGTCAAGGAGTCCTACTGGACCGGATATCCCCACCACCGCCGGACACCTTTCGCCGTATCACCTGACGGCAAGTCGGCATATCTTGCCTACCTCGACGCCAGTGAGACTGGTGTTCACGTCCAGCAGGTCAACCCTTCGACCTTCGCTGCTGTTGGCGATGCTGTCACTGTTTCTGGTGGCAAGGAGGCCGGTGGTCTCGTAGCTCACAACGATGGATTCGCCCTTCTGACCAACGAGGCCATGCCTTCCGGTACTACCAATGCCCCTCCTGAGAGTACCCCTGTCGCTGTCCTCTACCGCTACACCTCCGGAAAGGAGACCTTCAAGACTTGGCTCGGCGGCCCAAGCAACGCCGGGGACATGGGCATGCTCGCCTCTCCTGACCTGAACGGTGACCTTGCCTATTCCGAGGCCAGCGGCATGTACGGCGCGTACTTCGTTGTCACTGCTTATTCTGGCTCCGCTCAGGGTCATTTCGGCGACGCTATCCAGTACGTCAATGACAATGGCACTCTTGAGCAGATTCAGGGCGCTAGCTCCAGCTGGGGCTGCTCTCACAATACCGGTATTGCTTTCGAGGCTTCCGACTCCGTTCCATTTGCTTCTATCTGCTCTGAGGATCAGGGTGCTATTTGGCTCAACACTGGCGCTACCGGCATGGACAAGAGCGGCGTCAAGATTTCCAACGAGAATGTCACCAACGGTGCTGGTAACGAGGCTATGGGTGGAATGTCTGGTTCCTACAGCGGGCTTGCTCGCTTCCAGGACAGCGACTCCTACATCTTCTCTTGGGTCTCTCGTGGTGCCAAAGATCTGACTACCAACGACTGGATGGGCGCCGGCTACACTCACTCTGTCAACCGCACCGTCAATCGTAATGTAGCCATTGCCACCATGAGCGACAAGAAGACCCTCACGGGCGAGCAGGCCACCTCTGAGCTCGTCGCTGATGGTGACTCCCAGGTCAACTGGATCACCACTGGTTCCGCTGACTGCTCCAACGCTCACGTTGCCACCTTCGACAAGAGCAGCGCTCTTGTCACCTGGGAAGAGATTGCCGAGCCGACCTGCGATTTCATTGCCATGGGTTGCAAGGGTGCCTACACCGGCTCTTACTTCCAGCTTGTCACGGACGGCAAGAAGGTTGGCGAGCCTGTCAAGGCCACCGATGTTTACGTTGCTGGTGACATGGTCACTATGGCTGATGGCCGCGTCTGCTGGCCTTACGTTGACATGAAGTGGACTCTCGATGGCCCTGTTCAGAATGCTGCTAGCGTCAAGGAGATCTCCTTCGCCTGCATGAGCAACGGCGGAAAAGCTTCCACTCCTTCCGCCTCCGCTTCTGCCTCCCCTGCTTCCTCGACTCCTGCTGCCAGCTCTGCTGCCGCTATCAAGACCTCTGCTGCCGCCGCAAAGTCGTCATCTGTTGCCGAGAAGGCCGAGAGCGCCAGTCATGGCACTCAGCCCGAAGCTTCTGCCGCCCCCCAGGGCCCCATTGACTCAGCTCTGCCTACCTTCGAGTTTGTCACATCTGGGGCTACCATCACCCCTCCTTCCACTAGCATCCTCGCGACTGCCCTCCCTTCGATCGAGTATACTGCTGAGTACTCCGCATCCATTCCCACCGAGGTTAGCTCTCAGGTCGCGCCCACGAACCCGGTAGAGTACACATCGGAGGTTGCTGCGTCCATTCCCACCGAAGTACCCACTCAGATCCCTGGCATCAGCATTGGCCTCAGCATCGGTATCGACCAGCCCAACCCTTCCGCCACATTTGATCTTCCTGTGTCTGAGTCCTTCAACCCCACCACCGCTCCTGCATTCACCGAGAGCACTGACATCCCCAACCCTACGATTGGACCTGCGTCTTCCACTCCTTGCACTTCTGAAGTCACTGCCACCCCGGTCCCTGAGGCTCCCGTCGAGACTCCCGAGGTATCTGAGGTTCCTGCAGCTTCTACTCCTTGCACTGAAGAGGGTGAAGCTCCTGTCTCTACTCCCGCTGCCATCGAGACACCCACACCCCAAGTACCCTCTGGCGCCGAGGAGACTCCTTGCTCTGAGGAGCTTGAGGCCACCGCAACAGGTGCTGAGGCCCAGGTCCCCACTTTCACCCCTCTGCCAACTGAAGCGTCAGTTCTCTACCCCACCGGCACTGGCGTCCCTTCGCACAACTCTGGTCGTCCTTTCCCCACTGGACAGTGGCACCATGGCGGCCGTCCCGGCTTCGGCTGGGGTCGTCCTCACCCCACTGGCTGGAAGCCGTGGCACAACCGCCCCAGGCCCACTGGCAACTTCGGCCCTCGCCCTTCTGCCGGCACTCAGCCTGAGAAGTTCGATTTCGGTCTTGGCAAGGCATCAAGCACTCCTTGCACGCTTGAGACCCGTGTCAGGCCTACTGCTACTGGCGTTGCTTACTGATCATGCATCGCGTCAGTAATCACAGGGAAAGTTAGAAGCAAAAACATGCGGGCTGGGCCCGTGAAAACGTGTTGCAACCGCAATTTCTTTGTATTGTTGAATAGCTTCTTGTACATATCTTCTAAAGACGATCTATGACTGCATGACGCTTGTCAGCTTTCGAACAGCACCCCATTTTCACCCATTGACTTAACCTAAATCTTGCTTTCTGCTTCGACATAACCCTCTCATGTCACCCAGACAACACGCGTCTTGCCTCAACGGGTCTTCCCTCAACGGATGTTATCCTGCTAAGCACGCCATTTCGCGTTCGTCCATATAGTTATGATGACTACGCCCGCTATGAGCAGCAGCTGCCAGATGTCGCTTTGGGGGAATGCCCGCTGCTCTGGCTGTGGGACAGCCTGTTCGGCAAACTTCCCAGCCATCTGAAGCGTCAACTTGAAAAACTCTTTTAAGAATCAAGGACGACTAGCGAGCTGTTGAAATGCAGAAGAGGCAAAGAAGACATGTTTGCAGATAAGGAGTGAAAATACCGAGTGCGTGTCTTTCACTATCGCTGCTACCATCCCCGACCACACTTCTGTGCCGAAGGCATTCGCTGTCGAGACTAATTCTTCTCGCGGGTACTTAGCGATGTTCTCACAAGATGGTCTCAAGTGAACTTTTTAGAGCATGGGTAGTGATGCATTGCACCTCGTAGGAAGGTGCAAGGCTCACTGCAAGACAATGTAAACCGAAGCGGAATCGAAGAAGAAAGCATAGGGATTCGGGAAAGTGTAATCCAATGAGAAGTAAGCACTGCTGACTGAAAGGTCCTACTCTGTGGGCGAACACGAAACAGCAAGTATAGGGGTGCGCGATTCTCTTCACAGGCTTTCAGTTTGAGCCGACCAGACCTACCACCATGCGATTTTGCACAATCGCGGTTGCCGGGCTCAATGCCCTACCTTCAGCCATCGGCTCACCGAGGTCACCTTATGGAAAATACAACTTGGATCCCATTCATTTTGATAATGACTGTATTGTCGATGTCGACGTTGCTGTCATCGGCGGCGGCAGCGTTGGAACGTACGCGGCAGTCCAGCTCAAGGACCAGGGCAAGAAGGTGATAGTCATCGAAAAGAAGGCTCGATTGGGAGGCCACACCGAAACGTACACTGATCCGGAGTCTGGCTATCCAATCGACATGGGCGTGAAGCTCTATTACGACGATCCCATCGTGTACGATTGGTACGTCCGCTTCAACCTCTCGACTGCCACTATCGATGTCAGTGTCACTGGCGGAGCTGACCCTCAATACGTCGACTTCCGCACCAGGCAGATCTTGAAAGGGGTACCTGCTGGCAATGATACAGAGTTAGCTGCAGCCATTCAGCGCTACGCCGCTGTGCTTTCGAAGTATCCTCAATTGGAGGCGGGTTTCTTCGTCTCAGATCCGGTCCCTGAGGATCTCCTGATGCCTTTTGGCCAGTTCGTCGAGAAGTACGACGTTGGAGCCGCTGTAAAATTCTTCTTCAATGTAGCTGGAGCATTCGGTGACATCCTCGAGTTGCCGACGATCCAACAATTCCGTGCGCAGTCTCTCGATCTTCTTGCGACAAGCAGCAAATTCCAGACGAGTTCGATCATGAACAATAGCCTGCTGTTCGGCAAAGCTACCGACGAGCTGCTCGCGATTGGGTCGCTTTTCTTATCTTCCACCGTGCTGCACACAGAGCGTGTCAGCAAACCTGATTCAGTCAAGATCCTCATGAACACGCCAGAAGGACGCAAGCTTGTCGTCGCTAAAAAGCTTCTCATCACCATCCCTCCCACTCCTACTGCTCTTGCCAACTTCGGCACCAATGAGGAGGAGCTCAGCATCTTCAGCCAGCTGCAAGGCTTCGGATACTATACTTCGATCATCCGCAACGCTGGTCCCGTCAATGTTACACTGCAGAATCTCGCCATCGATCAGCCCTACGCACTACCTCCAAGGCCAGGCTTCGACAATTGCAATCCCACTGGAGTCAATCCGTCACTCAGTCTTTGTTTCTATGGCACAAAGCTGGGCCAGGTATTCAGTGACGATGAAGTCAAAGCTGCCATGATTACAGACCTGAAGCGTTACCAGGCTGTCAACGGCTTGAACACAAAAGAACCTGAGTTCGTGGTTTTCAGTAACCATAGCCCATATTGGTTAATGGCGAGCGCTGAAGCGGCGAAGGCGGGGTTCTATAGGAAGATGTATGCGCTACAGGGGAAGCGGAATACGTTCTGGACTGGTGCGACTTGGAGGGTGCAGGATAGCTCAGCGAGCTGGAAGTATACGAAGGACATTGTTTTGCCGGCTCTACTGGCGACTCTGTAAGCACTGTGGGCGAGGTACTCCTTTGTCCTCCGATTCGTGGAACCGTCGTCCTGTACCGCTAGCATGATGGAGGTAGTCAGTGCTTGTTGGCCAGCTTTTTGTGGCCAGCTCAAGCATGTGCGAGCTAAGCTTCTAGTCAGCGCAGAAGCCTGATACAAGAATTGTCCCTCCGGACAAAGTAGCAAAACGAAGCCTTTCTGACTGGGATTGTTCATTCGCTGCAGGCGTCTCGGTGTGGGCTGTGAGTGTACGGCAAAAAACACAAAAAAACATACAACAGCGGGTATTCGCTAGTGGTCACCCACCTAACTACTAATCCGCCGGTACGTTGCTTAAATAGGGCTGAGCGAACGGGAAGCCTTGTTTTCAACGTCCTATGGTCGTATGTGAAAAAGAACTGCAATATTGTTGTAAATAAAGCCGCCAAAATTGAGCCGTATGCTGTGTGGGATGCGGTCCGACTAGGCCCTCGAACTGAAACATCCGGCTCCTCCTCCCTCCACCAGATCGGTACGCTGTTGGTCGTCCATGGAAGTCGCGATGTTCATTGTCAGATGTGCGATGTCAAGTCGGTGATTCGAGAGTGCCGGTGGCATGAGCAAGATGTCTTTGAGGCGATTGTTGCTAGTCAGTGTGTCTTCGGTGCCTTCGCGTTCCTGGAAGGTGCTCGAGTGCGAAATTGCCTCGGCTGCACTTGGCCACCGCGAGCCCGGTAGAGCCGCACCTCGTTCACGAATCATCTTCTGCGACAATCAACATCATCTCCACTCTGTACGCAAGCTAGAGCACGGAAGGCAGGGAGCGGCAGGCACAACCACAGCGTTATCGCCCGCTAGAGCCCAGAAGGGCAGGAGCTTCAAGACATCCAAGCTTCGTTAAGACCCACGATGGGAGGCTTGTCTTTGCTTGGATCCGCGCGGATATTGGCAACGTGCATCACGAGGATGCACGGCTAACTGGAGAAGGCAGTTGAGAGACGACATGCAGGTACGGGGCGACATGGGCGTGAGTACTTAAGCCGTGGGAGGGTGCTATGTTGATGAGCAGTGCTTTCGCTCAAGTCAATCGCACCGGTAGTAGACATGGCACCTGTCCTCAGCTTCCTCATCGGCTCCTTGTTGGCGGCAAGGGCTCTCGCAGAGCCCTTCGAGAAGCTCTTTGCTGTTCCCGAGGGTATGTAGTCTCCAAGCTTGCGGTTTACCCGCAGATATTAATTGGTCACAGGATGGAAGGCCGCCGGCCTTGCCGACGAGTCCCAGGTCCTCAAGCTGCAGATCGCGCTCCAGCAGGGCGATGCTGAGGCTTTCGAGCAGCACGTCATGGAGGTTTCGACACCCAGCAATAAGAAGTACGGCCAACACTTCCAGTCGCACGATGAGATGAAGAGGATGTTGCTCCCCACCGAGGAGGCCTCCTCTTCTGTGGCCGCCTGGCTGAAGGCTGCCGGTGTCGAAGACTTCCAGCAGGACGCCGACTGGGTCACTCTCAAGACCACTGTCGGCGTGGCCAACAAGATGCTCGAGACCCAGTTCGCCTGGTACGTCTCTGAGGAGGCGAAGCCTCGCAAGGTCCTTCGGGCTCTCGAGTACTCCGTTCCTGAAGATGTTGCTTCCTACATCAACCTCGTTCAGCCCACCACCCGCTTCGCTGCTATCCGCGCAAACCACGAGACCGGCAAGGAGATCTCCGGTCTCCAGGTCATTGAGGTCGCCGTCAGCGCCAACACCACTGTCAACTGCGATGTTTCCATCACTCCCCAGTGCTTGAAGCAGCTCTACCAGATCGACTACAAGCCGGATGCGAAGAGTGGTAGCAAGGCTGCGTTCGCTTCGTACCTCGAGGAGTACGCTCGCTACAACGACATGGCCCTCTTCGAGAAGAACATCCTCCCAGAGGCTATCGGCCAGAACTTCACTGTCATTCAGTACAACGGCGGTCTCGACGCCCAGAATTCTTCTGATGACAGTGGTGAGGCCAACTTGGACGCACAGTACATGCTTGGTTTGGCTCAGCCCCTTCCTGTGACCGAGTTCAGCACCGGTGGCCGCGGTCCTTGGGTCGCTGATCTTGACCAGCCCGACGAGGCTGACAGCGCCAACGAGCCCTATCTTGCGTTCCTCCAGAACGTCCTGAAGATGGACCAGAAGGACCTTCCCCAGGTCATTTCGACCTCCTACGGAGAGAACGAGCAGAGCGTCCCGAAGTCCTACGCTCTGTCTGTTTGCAACCTGTTTGCTCAGCTCAGCTCCCGTGGTGTTAGTGTTATCTTCTCCTCCGGTGACTCTGGTGTCGGTTCCGCCTGCTTAAGCAATGACGGCAAGAACACCACCATGTTTCAGCCTCAGTACCCTGCCAGTTGCCCCTGGGTGACATCGGTTGGCTCTACCCGCTACCTCAACGAGACTGCTACTTACTTCTCGTCTGGTGGCTTCTCCAACTACTGGAAGCGCCCCTCGTACCAGGACGACGCCATCAAGGCCTACTTCCACAAGCTCGGCGAGAAAAACAAGCCCTACTACAACCGCCACGGCCGTGGCTTCCCCGACGTCGCTGCTCAGGGTGTCGGTTACCGTGTCTACGACAAGGGCGTGCTCAAGGGGTACCAGGGCACATCTTGCTCTGCGCCTGCATTTGGTGGTATCGTCGCTCTTCTCAACGACGCACGTCTCAAGTCCAAGAAGCCTTCTCTCGGTTTCCTGAACCCTCTGCTGTACTCCAACCCTGAGGCTCTGAATGACATTGTTCTCGGTGGAAGCAAGGGATGTGACGGCCACGCTAGGTTCAACGGTGCTCCTAACGGCAGCCCTGTCATCCCGTATGCCAGCTGGAACGCGACTGCGGGCTGGGACCCTGTGACTGGACTGGGTACACCTAACTTCCCTAAGCTGCTGAAGGCTGCTGTTCCTAGCCGTTACAGGGCTTAGGTGGATATTTAGATAGAGTCGTCAGATAGACATTCTTGTAAATAGTAAATGATGAACAATGATCAAAAGACTTTCAATGTTTATGATGCTGAGCATAAAATTCGTACTTCGTCGATTCTAAAGCATGATGATTGGGAACCCTGTGATGTCAGCGAACTAGATTCGGGCAGTCGGGCTTCCAGCCCAGCAACCGCGGCGCGTCTCCAACACGAACAAACACCGAACACACAACCATGGCATTTACAGCGCTCAACAATCAACCTCATGTACAACCGCCACCGGTGCAGGCGCCGGTGCCAAAACCAGTTCAAGCGTCAGTTGTACCTATCCAGCATCCACAAGAGATAGATGCTGCATTCGCAGGCAATGCAGATCTGCGAAAGCGTGTTCATGCCGCCATCGACCAGAACCCGTCACAGAGCACCCTCTTCCGCGATATCTCGACCTTTATATTAAATCAGACGCCCCAAGTACCCGTCGAGCCCACAACGAAGAAGCGCAAGATCGAGGAGAGCAATGGCGCACAGAATGGCACAGCAGCGGCAACGAGTGCAGCGACAGTAACAGCAGGCGCTGGCGGCAGCTTGACAAGCATCTCGACAAAAGCCTTCAAGACATATGCAGGCGTCAGCTTCTCGATACCTCAACGGAAGAAGTTCACCCTTGAGCTTGTTGACAAGAGAGATGGCGGGATAAGGGCGATTGGTGCTTCTGGCAATGTTGAGTTTGCGCTGGCATGGAAGGACGTGGACCAGATCTTCTGTCTGCCGGTGCCAGAGAAGGCCAAGAAACAACACAACTTCATCATCATACCAGTACACGGCGACGGCGTAAACCCAGTGCCAGATGAGCTGAAGGCTTCGGCGCCCGAGCCAATCGTATGGACATTCGAGGAGGCAACAGGGAAGAATATTGTTGAGGGCGAGGATCCAGGGCCGGCACCTATGGCAGAGGCGATACACCACTGCCTGATCCAAGCGGGCACTGGGAAAGAAGTCGTCTTCCCTGATGCAGACGAATTCGCTAGTGCAGTCCCTGAGAGCCATCGCAAGGGTGAGAAAGCGTACCATGTCAAGGCGCACAGGGGCAGCAAAGAAGGTACGTCAATGCAGTGTATACAACTCGAGTCCGTTACTGACAAACCCGTGTAGGCTACCTCTTCTTTACCTCCGTTGGTATTCTCTGTGGCTTCAAGAAGCCCCTCGCATTCTTCGATTTTGCCGCTGTGAATAGCATAGCATATGCCGCCGTTCTGCGCAACACGTTCAACCTCGTCATCACTACACAAACACAAGAGATTGAGTTCAGCATGCTTGATCAGGAGAACTTCGCGGGCATCAATGAGTACGTGCAGAAGCACGGCCTGCAAGATGCTAGTATGGCTGCGGAAAGACGCGCAAAGAAGCTCAACGTCAACCCGCCAGCGGACAAGGGCAAGGATAATGGAGCGGCGACACCGAGTGCGCAGGGCGAAGAGGAAGAGTCTGAGCTACAAAAGGCTGAGCGTGAGCTTCAAGACCAAGAAGATGACGAGGAAGAAGACGACGACTTTGACCCTGGCAGTGAGGGCGAGAGCGAGGGCGAAGGGTCAGAATCTGAGGAAGAGGATGGTGAGGGCGGGTATGATGAGGGCGACACAGCAGAAATGGAAGAAGGCGAGGGAGAAGAAATGGAAGTGTGATGCTCGATTGACGACGCGTCGTGTACAAACGTCTTCCACCAGCGCGCGACGCGCTAAACATACGATTTCGAATGATACCCAATACTGCATTCTTTTTACCGGTCATGAGTGCCTCTCCAATGTTGTTGGTAGTAACGTGCTCACATTGAACAGGAAGGCGCACCTGCAGGCAAGCAGCACCTCACCTCATGAACCAATCCAGCCCCGTTCCGTCACATCACACCGCACCATCTACCTACGAGATATTACATTCTTTACCCACGCCAAACCTGAACTCATTCCTATTACCTACAGAGAACGCCCATCGCGACACTTTAACAGTCAATCCCCTTATTGCAGCGACGTTCAATGGCAGGGCACATTTTCCTCATCTCCTGTTTGCTAGCAATCTGTCTACCCATCATTTTCGTACAGCTGCCCCGCTTCTCGACCGTCGAGGAAGTGTGCGCTGAGATCGAGGCAGAAAAACGATCCTCGGTACTACGACGACAACCATTATCACCGTCGAGAACGCGGGAGGTACTACGACGGTTCGCACGATTCTGGTCCGAGACGAGTGTCGAAGTCACAAGTGCGGGCTCGGAGCAGGAGCAAAGTGACGTCCAAGACGCTGCGAAAGCCACGGGAGGACAACGATAGTACCCGCGTATACCCAAAGCCATATTCCAAGGCGACGCGTGTGCGGACGGCGGATGCTCGTCGAAAGAGGAGGACGAAGTGAGGAAGGCGAGGGCGGGCAAGAAGCGCTGGGACTCGCCATTCAAACGGCAGCTTCCCAGGACTGAGCTCGTTCGGAAAAGTCCTGGAGGACGGTGGCACGTCGTCACAGACGCTTCACCACCTCGTGTGACAGGTCGAGACTTGGAAGCACGAGGTCTCGCAAAGAGATTCTTCCCACCTGACTCTCCCATACCTGAGATGGATGACAGGAGCGAGTACGACCGATGCTCAGTCTCTTCTTTGACGAGCGGGCTGCAAACACCACAAGAACCACTTCATCGACGACCTCCACCGAAGAATCTACCACCATCGCCCATTACCAAAGCTGGACCATCCTGCGAGCCACAGTCGAAACCTCCACGGCCTCCACAGCCTACACAGTCTCAACCAGCTCCACAACTTCCACTTCTCCCAAGCATACCGCTGGTCCTGAGCACACCGCCGCAACAGACAGACCCAGATTCGCTGCCATCGCCGCTTGATGGATCACCGCTGCCATCTACGATATACCTGCCACGAAGCATCCCATCCATCAAGACGAGGGAGCGCCACAAATGCCGTTGCAAACAGTGTGGCCATTCTCATTCCGAGTCATCAGTCCCGCAGTCACCCAGCGTTGCATCGACGGTACTTAAGGAGCCTTCTCCTCCTTGGGGAAGTCCGCTCTGCCGTACATGCCCGCACACTTGCTCATGTCATGCATCAAAGAGCAGTCCGTCTGACAAAGGCAGAAAGTCTCCCATGCCCTGCGAGTACCCTCCCTCTGCTCCTGCGAACTCGCAGCCGAAGATAGCCCCATCACCACATCCTAAGGAAGGTCCTGAAACAGTTCCTCAGGGAACACCAAAGGCAGCTAATGACCAGCCATCAATGGCGACACCCGAGCCGCGGAAGGTGACACCGAAGGAATCTTCGAAAGATGCTGTCAAGCATGAAGCAAAGGATGCTGCCAAAGCTTACCCTCTGGAAGTTCTCAGGACCACATCCACAACGCCCGAAGCAGGCATGGCACTCTGGCAGATCCTGCTGCTCACCATGGGGTTCATCATCTTCGTATTCGCCTTCGCTATTCTGATCGCGCACTGCCTGGCCTGGTTTCTGGTGTATAAGACGGAAGCTCGCTTGGGTGAAGTACGGGCAGGACTGTTAAGAGGCGGAGAGATGAAGCTGTGTCTCTGTGGCAGAGGAGGCTGAACATGATAGCTCAACATGTCGAAATGTTCCTTGTGCAAACTTTGGCACACACCGAGAGCTCAGGATCGGCCTTGATGGCCGCAGTCACTGTTGCATTTGCGGTCCGCATCGTCAATGTTCGGGTCTCAAGTGTCAGCACTCAGTAACGCGCTATGCCAGCCTTGCATGCGAGTCATTCGCGCTACTAAACGACGATACGAGGCTGGCGATGGTTGAGAGGCGCGGACCGCAAAGGGAAAACGACCAATTGATTTGGGCGATGCTTAGGCTATTCGCTCAATCAGATACGCGATGCGGAGAATATCACTGCCCTAAATGCTGATGCACAAGACGTCCTCAGCTGGTGATGATGCTCATCAATGATAACAGTGATGTCGGAGGCACAGAGCCTCAGCCTTGTGCTCACATGGCAGGAATGCACGGTAGATTTCAAACAGCAATTCGAGCGACGACACGAACATTACACGTTCAAATCCCCAGCCATCGATTCCGAGTCGTGCGATCTAGAAACGCGTACACGTCCCCACTGACCACGGACGACGATATTGAGGAACCCAAAATAGTGACCTCATCGGCTGCAGCTGATGCGCGCTAGGGACCCCGCCCCACTTGCCCTTTCCCTGCACCGATCAACCACGGCACGGCTCATCCTCACCACCTCACCCAGTCGCCGTCATGCACAAGATGATCAGCGAAGGTGACGAGCGTCATGTCGCAAAATGCCCCTGCTTTATGTCTTCTGCCAACGGTTGAAGTGCAGTAATGTTCGGGAGGGACGGCTGTCTGCGGGTTACCTGGTCGAATGGAAACACTGCATCATGGCATTTTGAGGCCTTCCAGATCCGGGGGTTGGGGATTTGGCATGGAGTGCATGAGGGACGTTCACGGCGTCGCCAATCGCTAGTGCCCGCTCGCACTAGGCGCTAGATGCTCGGGACGCTCGATGGACGCGTCGAGCGCCACTGGCGTCGGGGCGCCTTTGTCTGGGACAGACGTCACTCATCGCTTTTGGCCCTCAGGAGAACCCTATTCCCGCTCTGCCTAGCGATGGGCTAGTGTATGCTGGCCTCCTCATCTTGAACAGCTTTCCGGGTGAACTTTTGGTGAGATTGGACTTCAAATCATTCTCACCTTGACGACTGTTACACATGGCTCTCAAGAACCTACTACCACTACACAAGGGCGATGGAGAGGCTGCGGATGCAGCACAACACAATCGCTACCACCATGAGAAACGCAAAAGAGCCAACGGGCATATCGTTCAAAAGGAGCGCAAAAAGAAGCAGCAGCAGAGGGGATTCACTAGCAAATGGCGGAACGAGCTTGTCGCAATGTTAGCAGAGTTTTGCGGTACCTTCCTGTTCCTCTTCTTCGCGTTTGGCGGCACTCAGGTTGCCAACACAGCAGCCCGGTACAGTGATGCTGCAACGGCAGGTCAACAGGGAAACAGTATCACGCAGACGCCGAACACGAGTGTCCTGCTTTACATTAGTCTGATCTTTGGGTTCAGTCTTATGGTCAATGTTTGGGTGTTCTTCCGCGTCAGTGGTGGGCTTTTCAACCCAGCTGTGAGTGATTCACGAGAAACTCGCAAGGATATGCAGGATGCTGATCTGTGTCCAGGTCACGCTAGGTCTCTATCTCATCGGTGCCTTGACCACAATCCGCGCCATTCTGTGCTTCATCTCGCAGATGCTTGCTGGCATGTGCGCTGCGGCCGTTGTATCCGCCATGTTTCCAGGCGACTTGAATGTTTCGACAACCCTTGGATCCGGTGTATCGATTGCTCAGGGAGTCTTCATGGAGATGTTCCTTACATCTATGCTCATCATCACCATCTTTATGCTTGCGGCTGAGAAGCACAAGGCAACCTTCCTCGCACCCATTGGAATCGGGCTGGCACTCTTCGTTGCAGAGCTGGTCGGTGTTTTCTACACTGGTGGTAGCTTGAACCCCACCCGTAGCTTCGGACCATGTGTTGTTACCCGCAACTTCCCCGGTTACCACTACATCTACTGGTTCGGTCCGCTTATGGGCACGCTTCTGGCCTTCGGAGTCTACAAAATCATCAAGATGGTCGAATATCAGACCGTCAACCCCGGACAGGACTTCGACGACCACGAGGTACACCACTCACACCTTTCTCGCATGACTTCATACTGACACACAAACAGGACGCTCTCTTCAAGCCGCCCACCAACCCCGAAACAGCCGAGGAAGTTGAGCGCCCCAACGTAGCCGCAATCGCCGCCCAAGAAGCTGTCCGCGTCGCCTCAAACAACTCGAACGACGACAAAGACAAAGAAGACAACTCCTTTGGCGGCATCGACCGCACGCTGTCTTCTTCCTATCGCCCCTCCAACACCTCGCGAGACGGGCCGCGCAGCTCAGACGATTACAGGAGGGACGACTCCATGAGGGACGGCTCCAGAAGGAGTCAGCACCACACTCCCAACAACCATCAGCATGATTTCGAGCACCTCCCCGGCCAGACGAATACCCAGACGCAGTATGGAAATTCGGGGCCGCTTTACGAGCAAGAAGGATACAGAGCGAGTCAGGAGAGGAGGACGAGTCGCGATCATATGGCGAGTGATGCCGAGTTGTTGGCGAGGACGGGGCATGGGTCTAGTGTGAATAGTCCGAGGTCGAATAGGCAGCAGCCGTGGGTGTAAACTGCCGACTTAAAAGCGATCCTTTGGAATCTTGAGATACATGTTTAGTTTGGCGTTTTGGCTGGCAGGTATATGCATGGAAGCGCTATCAGCAACAGCGAGGCGGGTACCTACGGTATGGCGTTCTACCTTGGGATGGGAAGGCTATTTGAATCCATGTTAATTACTTTCACCGCAAACTTTGTGACTGCCTCTTGGTGGTGCAATAGGACATTAGAAGAGTGGTGGTGGGCAGCCATCTGGACAAGAAGAGTGAAAGCCGAAGCGATGCAAGTCTCTCGAGCTTCTTTCACTTGTGCACCTCATATACGCTTCACCTAGTTTCGACTATTCAAGCGCCTTTCCACATCCCACTCCACCGGCTCTCTTATGACAACCGGCTTCATCAAGGACGAATCTACTAGGGAAACATCGGAATGCATCAACTTCCGTGGACTGCTCGCGGAATGCTCGCTTGACAGAGAGCCTTTTCTCATCACCTGCGAGGTTCTTGGTTTGAGCCGTGGCGACATCACAGTTATCGGCAGCCAGTTGGAGAAGCGCAGTACGAATCCTGCGCTGCGACGTCGCTTCTGTGCTTCCTTGAGAGGTGCTTTACCGGCAATGACATCTTTCAACACATGTGCTTTGCTGATATCATATGCTATGGTAGCGACAGTCCGGGTTTCCGGAAGGATGTTCATTCCAAGGACTGGCCAGTTGAACTGCTCTGCATGGTCATGCAGCGAGTTTCCCGTGCATTCCACGGCTATGATCCAAAGGAGCAGGAAACAGGCATCTGGCCGGAACCGTACAAGAAGTATCAACACGGGCGGCGACTCTTTTATTGCCACAGTGTATGTGGAACATCAAGAATACGTGCTCCCATATCGATGCAACGGATACCTAGGGATAGTGGATTCTAGACTTCAACATCAACTCCATCAGAAAACGACGACGTCCGGATCAGTAGAGAAACCAAGCCGAAGAAATCGCCATGGCCATCGCTCGCCATTTCACATAGCTCGCGAATCTTTCAGAAAGTTTCTTAAGGCCAGTGCTCGATTCAAACTTGGTCACCAAGACTTCACGGTTGAGACAACGCCAGAGGCTGTTATAGCGGCTCTACCACCTGAACGTGTGAAGTCACGACACATTTGAGTCGACTCACTATAATGTCTCAAATTATGCCCAAGCGTACATCGAATCCCGCATCAATCTCTGTTTGTTCGCAAGTGCACAGACAAAGGTCTTACATATGCGTCGGTGCGAGCGACAGTGGCATCTAAGACACCAGATTTAGCCGTGTCAAGATGTACTAACATTGTTCGTCGACTCACAGCTTGACTTGCATTAAGCTCTTCCCCTTGACTATAAGTTATCTGCTCCCGAGCATCACATCGACCTCAGAATACGTTTCGATACCATCACTCCAAGTCACTTCAAACAACCACCGCATAACATGTCTACCGAGCCTTTCTACGAGAAAATGCCACTTCGCATGAGGTAAATACAGTTCTCTTGCCTTATATCTGATAACAACCGACTCAGCACTCTAGCGCGCAGCAGCGGCACTGTTGCCATCATACAAAACGGTGTTACTCACCATATCTATCGTGAATTGCTCACGGAGTATGCTCCACGACTTCTGCGTCTAGCTAAGAACGCGACCGATACAGAGATAGTCCTGCCGGGCGAATATACGTATGCACCGGAAACACGTACGTCGTGCTGCAATCAATATTGTATCCCATAATGCTAACGCATCATAGTCGATATCTTCGTGGACTGGCTGGATACGCAGCAAGTGCGACAAGATGACGATTCGTGGTTCTCATACTATCCCAACCTTGAGCAAGTGTCCTCTGTAGCTGTTGTAAAGGTGAAGGCGTACAACCTCGGACACTGCTTCAGCAAAGCCTATCAACAGGTGATGCTAGAAGTCCTCGTGCAATACTATCGGACTGCGCGCCCAACCAAGAAAGTCATCGATTACGCATTCAAGCACCTGCTAGCAGACGACCCGGTCCTGGACCTGCTTTCCGACGCCTACTGCTACCACCCTGTCAAGTCAGGGCATATCGTCACTGACGCCAAATTGCCTCAACGCTTCCTCGCTCGTGCCTTGGACAAGTTAGCTGTGCACATGAAGTCCATTGGACCGAAGGAAGTGGATGGAAAGGGCTACCAGCTCGGCGAGATCGAGGACTAAGCACGAAGAATTTATACTCTGGCGAAAGTTTCCAAACAGATATCGAAGAAGGTGAGGTGGTGGAACGCTTAGGGGCAGAAGTTGGAGCTTGTCGATGTTTGATTGCCCACTCAATAGCCATTCGTCCCAGTACAAAAGGTTTCGTTTCCTAGCTTTGTGTTCTCCATTCTTGCGCTGCCATCGTATTCCTCCTAAAATATACTGCTCTTTTTGGGTTCGATATAACCGCTACTGTTCATTCCTCACTTTCTTTACCATGCGTTAATATACCACAATGGTCACAGCGCGTCATTCCGTTTTCCTCTCTTCGTTCTGCCTGACAAACCGTGGGCCACTATACGGACTCGTAGTGAGTGATTATGAACATCATGCGATAGCGCATGGCTCGCGCGAATTAAGGAGCAAGAAAGCGGTCAGCAAAGCTGCAGGCTTTGATGCGCAGGATCTGCAATTCCACTTTCTCGTCGAACTTCAGACTGTAGTGGTAGGTTTCGAAGGACGGCGATTGCTGGGTGTAGATCCAGTCAACGAAAAGACCGACTGCGGAAAGCTCCAGTCACTTGACAACCAGCATGAGTCGAAGTGTACGTACACATCGTCCACATCGTCCAATCAAGCAGTGCCCTCATCTGCCTCTTTCCACGGGCCTTCCAAGGCCCTATTGAAGTACTCTGTATGCTCTTTGAGAACCTCTTCATGTACGCTGAATTTCTTGCGGTCAGAACCAATGAAGACGGAGACGATGGCGCCCTGCGTAGCCGCACTGTGAGTGTGTCAGTCTGAGTTTCGACTGCTGGAAGGAGGCGCGACTCACAACATGCGCAGCGGCTGTTTAGCGGCGTCTGCAGTTGTCTTTGCCATGATTACGGTAGTTGAGTTGTGGATCGCGGGTGAGAAGTCACGCAAGTATCGACTTACTCGGAGAGAAGCTATGACCACGAGCAAACGGGCAAGTGCAAGTGGAAGTAAGGAAGGAACAGCACGCCATCATTGATCGTGTATCCCTACATACGCACAAGAGGATATCGCGGAGCTACCATTCTGCTTGATTCTGTCCAGTCATTCTGCAGCCCTACTTTTGGAGAGCGAAGATACCGATGCTTTGTCCAGTGGATCAGTCTCAGTCCACGCCGCAAATGCCATTGTGTCCTCACAGACCCAGTATTGCTCAGTCAGAATCGCTGCTGTCGGTGTTCGAGTCACTACTGTCGCTGCTCGATTTGGTCTTGGCCGACGCGTCGACTTGGCATGCCTTCCTCTCTTCCTCTGTTTCGTGGTTGTGGTAGTCGCACTTGTCTAGCGTCACGAATACATCCTTGGTGTTACTGCAACTGCAGTCGTCCAGCTTCGCCTCCCTGTCTGCATTCAGCTTTGCGAGCCTCTCCGTGACGCCGATCAGGAAGGTATTGGGAAGCTGAGCTCACAGTTGCAACTCGCCTTTCTCCTCATTGTCGTAGTCACTAACATTGAAGTGGCGGCAGTGAGCGTCGATCATGATCTGGAGGACCGAGCTGCATGGCAGTAGATGCTGAATGCATAGATTACCACTTCGTAGAAGATGACAAGGCCACCGTCGTCAGTATACAAGTCGACTATGATGTACTCCGGTTCTTGTGAGAGTTCTGGGCACAACATACGGTGGGCGAAGGCATATTCCTTGAGCATTGCAAGCTGAGCGGCAATATACCATTGATTCCGAGTCTTTACGTTCCCGTCCTTTGGGTAATCGTTCTCATTCCACTCCGCTTCTGTGGTAGGTAGCTTGCGGGTGTACAGCCAGTCTGCGAAGATCTCGTCTGTAAAACTGTCAACACGCTGCATCCTCTGATCCGAGTGCAATTTTTTTCACTTACAAGTACCGCAGTCGACGTCATCTAGACATACAGTCTTGTCCTCGACCGTCTTCCTTGACCCATTAAGGGCCTTCTTGAAGTACTCGGAATGCTCTTCAAGTAAGACCTTGTGAATGCAATGCTTCACTCGCTCAAGGCCGACTTCAATAGTTATGACACCATTTGGAAGGGAGTTTCAGGGACGCTGTTAGGATGGCCAAATCTGCACAAGTGTGCAACGGGGTGCACACCTGAAATGCTTCCGCTTTGGCGTCTCGGATGGTGCCATGCTGCGTAGGTATCTGGTGGAGGGACAGAGAATGGCGCTATGGTGGGAGGTGGTGGGGAAAGATTTTCTAGCGCCTTCGGTTCCATTCGCCTGGAGTGAAGGTGAGAGTCAAGTACCTAGGATGACGAACAAGTCTACTTCGTCTCACAACAGTTGCTTTTCTCCACTCAAAACCAGAGTCACCAACTCAAGCTGGACTACTTAATTCTGACAAACCCCCCTCACTCATCGGCGACAAATGGACTCGCCAAAGAAAGGCCCATGGTACGTTTCACGAACTGATCAGAGATATGGATCAAGCTGATATTAGCTGCAGCGACGCCGCGCGCGAAGGAGGGTTTGTCACTGTAATCATCGAACAGACAGAGTACAAAGTACACAAGCTCTTGCTTGCGCAACACTCCGAGTACTTTAAACGAGCACTGAACGGCTCTTGGAGAGAAAGTGAAGAGGGCAGGATCCCATTGGAGGACGTTGATCGCGAGATCTGTGAGTACTCAGAACATAGATCGAGTGAGACAAATGATGACGGCGGTTGAAGTCGACATCTTCGTCAACTGGCTGTACTCGCAGCGCCTGCCTGAGTGGGAACGGCTCGAGCCTCAAGGATGTTCTTGCTCCGAGTCGACACATAACGACTGCATCAAACGAGCAAGAGACCTCCTCTGGATGAAGATTCACGTTTTCGCCAATCGCTTTCAGTCAACATATCTCAAGGGGGCGGCTCATACACAGCATTTGGACGAATACTTCGCGCACAATACGTCGCCATACTTTAGCGTCGTCAAGTACGCCTTCGTGAATCTGACGAGCGACAACATAATGCTCAGATTTTCGGTAGACGTTCACTGCAGAGGGCACGACACGGACGCCGATGTAGGGCAGGAGCTTATGGATCGCGATGAGCTTCCGCGCGAGTTCTTAATTCGCGTCATGGAGCAGTATAGCAGACTGTTACAGAAGATTGGGTCGCCCTTAGAGCGTGCAAACTATGAGTCCAAGACCATCCTGCAGGAGGACTAAGAGAATGATCGGTGGATATGAAGGACTTGGACGAGGCCGCCGCATCAAAGAGATCAGGTTTTGCGTGTGCTTGAAAATGGGGAAGGACCATAGTGCTCCGACTGGAACTTTGGCGACAGCAAACTGTGAGTGGGACAATCCTAGAAGTGCATTTTCGACAAGCAATAAAGCATCTGAGGGGATTGAGTTTCAATAGTATATCCATCTTCATTTCTCTATATGTCACATACAAGATCTGCTCCATCTACATCTCCACACTCTATCTACCCCTCCTCCGAATTGTATGTTTGCGATGAATAGAAATTAGACATTGAACGCCACCCTTGCCGCTAATCGCTGTAAAAAGGCCCTATGTACACTATTCGGGCGCACTGAAAGTCGAAGAAGAAGGTGCTGAAAGCCAACGGCCCAGAAGTAAGATAGGAAGCCAGAAGAGATCGCTATCTATGCCATAGTCGTCGTATGCAATAGCAGTAATGAGCTTTTGAAATGTTCAGGGGAAGCTCAGCCAGTGAGCTGGGAGAGTTGGGATTGTCGTCAAAGGCGTATGCATGGATTCAATGTGACTAGCTCTTCGAGACGAGGCTCATCTGCGGTCGCAGCTGATCCATGATGTCGTCCTTGGTGAAGACGACATCCTTCGGTATCCGAGAAACGCGGTTGGCGCCGCTGCGGATGGCGAATTGTGCGTTGCTGGACATACCGGAGCGGTTGGAGCGGATCGAGCCAGCTGCTGAACCAGGTCGAGATGGCGCGCCATCGTTGCGGAACTTTGGTGGCGGCGCAAAGTCAAGCGCTGTGAATGTGCCGGACTTGCGTAGCAGATGGGGACTGGGCATTACGGCGAGGTCGTCGTATGAGCTGGCGAGAGGAGTGTGAGGACGGACAGCGGGACTGAAGGGCCTGGGGGTGCCGAGCGGGCTGTCAGGGCGCATGCCGTTCTGGCGGTCACGGTATGAGACTGGAGGTGCGAAATCGGCGGCGTTGAATACCATCGAGCTTTCTGTCAGCTTCCCAGGTGTGGGCAGCGACTCAAGGATGGCTGGCGGTGGCAGGGGCTTCTTAGGTCCAGGTGCCGGCAGGCGACCGCTCATCGAAGACATGTTGCGAGGGGGGTACTGAGATGAGGCCATGGATCCGTTGGACATGTGAGGGTTGCTGCCGCCGACAGTACCGCTGCGGAACCTGGGGGGCGCACGTGGAGGAGGTGTCATAGCTCGGCGGACGATGGGTTCAGCGAATGGTGCGTTGGGCTGAGCGGCGACGAAGCCCTTGCCTTGAGCGTCATAGACGGCGCCATCAAGATACTCAGATGTGTAGTCCTCGTAGTAGTCGGTGTATTGGTGTCCACCAACGGGCTCAGGCTTAGAGTCGTCGAAGTATTCCTTATAGAAAGATCGAATGCGATTGGCGCGGTCTTCGGGGTTCTCTTCAGGGTCATCGTGCATGGGAGGCATGGGGCGTAAGCTCATTGACAGGCGGTTGTTCTGGCCGTTCTCATAGACGCTCAGTCTGGCCTCACCGGAAGGCTGAGGACGCAGAGGCGCGGGAGCAACAGGTGTAGGGGCTTCCTGAGCGTTTGACTGAGCTTGACGAGGTGAAGGCGGGGTGACCTGGAAAGCATCGCCGTAGCTGGATGTGCTGGCAATGCTTTGAGAAGGAGCGTGCGACGAGACGGACTGTAGGATGCCAGCCTGAGACTGAACGCGAGGAGGGAAGGTGGCAGACTGCTCGACGGGCGACTTGTTGACTGACTTGTTCTTGACATCTGCGTCAGGGATCATGATCTTGGGCACGTCGGTGGTGGGCTTGAAGGCGGCATATTGCTCCTTGATCTGCGATCCACCGGGGCTCTTGGCCTCCGGAGACGCAACGCGTGGTGGTGGTGCAGGGAAGTTGTCGTTTGTGCGAGGGTTCAATGGGCTGAGAGGAGTGCCTGCTTGATCGGGGAACTGAATGGGTGACCGTGTGCTGTCAGGAGACAAAGACTCGCCGCGGAAAGGATTCGATGTGGACATGCGCTGCGCGTTCTGCAGAAGTCCAGCGTTGAGGCCGTCGCCGTTTCTCGCTTTTGTTCCAGCGCTTGAAGATGTGTACAGGGAGGCGTTGTCCTTGCCGTATGCGCGACTTGAGCTGCGAACGCTAGCACCATCACCAGTCATGAAGGTGACAGGGCGGTAAGGGTCGTGGGCATCGTGGCCTGAGCGCGCGAGTGAGTGGAATGATTCGCGCGAGCCGTGCAGGCCAACCGGCATGATGTAGGGGCTTCCGTGTTCCAGGGAGAGATTGCGGTCATGTGAGACGTTGCCAATCTTCTCAATGTCGGTGACGGTCATCTCAGGCCCCTTCTTCCCGCCAACACGGCCGCCCTTGTCTCCCAGGCCGAAGTCCATGGATTTGTATTTGTCCCTGTCCTCTTCAGCCAGCTT
This sequence comes from Didymella keratinophila, assembly GCA_011058865.1. NCBI lineage: Eukaryota > Fungi > Ascomycota > Dothideomycetes > Pleosporales > Didymellaceae > Didymella > Didymella keratinophila. The sequence goes on along the minus strand of SWKW01000150.1, from coordinate 11,128 downwards.
CCTCTGGTTCCTGCGGTGCAGGAAGAACAGCACAATCGTGATACCAGCGACCGGTACACTACACGCTATCAGCAAGGACAACACAGCGACCTCGAACAACCTACATGATGGCCAGGGCAATGGCTAGTGTGGGGACCTGGGTCGGCTTTGTGCAGCCAGGCTCGCTGTCGCTGGTACATGTTGAGGTGCCTCGGGCGACGAGGACCTTGGTGGCTTCCTCGATCATTGTGCGGCTGGTAGAGCTGACGTCCATTCCTCTCCCCGCAAAGTGGTGCATCTGACGGTGTGCCATTGTTTCAAAGTGTTTCTCCTTCTCCGCCAATCTGGGGTTGGTAGCAATATATGCGAGGCAGGCGTGAACCGAGGGGTGTTGCAGGTGGTCGAGGTGTATGCTGAGTATCCAATAGGGCGATTTATGAACAGCGTGAGATCGTAATGCGGTCGTATATGGCCAAGCGAATGTATGTATGTGTGTATGTGCAGATGTGCGGTGTAGTATGTGCAATAGATATTCGGTGTCGGTCAAAACAAACGCTGCTGTCTCCGGGCCCAAAAAAGAATGACTGGGGTAAGATACGGACTGCGAGCTTCAAACTCTATGGAGGATTACGAACGAGCGGCGCCCACGAAGTGAGGTGAGGAAAGAGGGAAGGCCGGGCGGCAGCAGTAGATGAGGCGCCGCACCTCGCGTGAGGAGCTTGGAGTCCGGTAAGTCTGGATGACAGGCGCCTCCTATTGGCACATGTGGGCCGTTGCACGGGTCAAGCCTGCCGGGAGTAGTGAATCGCAGGCTCAGCCACGGTGTTTGATCTGCTCGCTGCATTCTTGGGCTATTTACCGTATCATCGCAGCACAATCCCTTTGTTCTGCTGCACGCACAGCAGCATCCATCTCCAGGTCGCGCAGCTCCACGTTCGTATCCCTCCCGCAGAGTCGCATCCTCTGCACATCTCGCAAATCCACGCACATGCGCGTCAGTCGTCTGCGAGCCGAACCTCCTGAATGACCGAGTGGCTGCTGCGCCGTGGCCGTTGTTTAGAAACAGCGAAGATCCCGTGCGCCTAACGCAGGAACCATCTTAGCGGAGGACGCTGCGCGCCGTGATTGGACAGTGCCATTTATCAAAGATTAACTGCAGGGTTCGCTGTCCTGCAGGCAAACCACACAACCGCGTCCTGAAGCGCCTTGCCCCTGAGGCTCTTGGGAGTTCGTGTGGCCAGCAGCGATGATGGTTCAGCTCAGCTGCTGCTACCGTTCCCTCGATGCAGCACGAATTCTTCAAGTTGCCCGGCGACACTGTCCCCTTAGGCCGCCGCCTCGGGCCAAGTGCATTCTTCCCCTTTTCCAGCAAAGTGGGCTGCCCTCAGTCCAGAACTCCCGGCCTGCGTGGCTTCATTTCCCGCACCCACAGGGCCACAGCCTCATGCCCAGTTGTGCATCCTTCCACCGCGGTCCCGTCGTCTGCATCCAGTATCCCCGAGCCCGCTTCGGTGGCTGCGGTCTGCACGGCGGGACGTTGGGGCCAAGCATATCTAGCTGACCAGCTCCTCTTAGATTAGCTTCGCCAGCCTTGGTTTAGGCCTCATAGCACATTGCAAGTTTAGCAGCTTGTGCAGACAGTGATGTGAAGATTCTCCTTTCTTATGATCTGCCAGCAAGATTTTCGCACCGGGGAACCTCACGCGAGAACCGAGGGTAGGCAGAGACGATACGAGATCTCCGCAACTGCGGTCGGCGGGACGCGTTGTTCTTTATCGATTCGTCGACCGCTGGTGTTGGGGGCACGATGGGGTAGCCTTGCACATGGCCTTGCGCTCAGCGAGGCACCAAGAAAGAGCAAATCTCGTTGAGCGGCTGCCGATCGACAAGGGCATCCCCTTCATCAAACCCCAAATTACCGCTATTTCTCCAAGGTTCTCTTTAATGCCTGCGGCTCAACAATCGCGAATAATGACATCGATCGATTCTAGAAGGTTTTCCGGTGGACATGGTCACTCTTTGCTTGGAAGCATCAAGCTTCCATTCTCGCTGACTAACCGTTTGTTCGAAGTTGTCTGGCTGGCACAACTACCCTTCCACGTTGTGATGTACGATGCCAAATGTGCGCCAATAGAACGTGCCTCAAGCGTATGGAGCATCGATACTCGTACGGCTTTGCTCGAGGCTCAGGGGTTTTGGTACACATCGTGGCACTAAGACCTTCGTTTTTGAAATACTGCGGCTGAGCACTCCAACATACTAGTTCTCTACATCAAACGGAGGAGAGGCATACTTCCACCGAACAATCGTGCTGGGCTGTTATGCCATAAGGACCGGTCCTTAAAACTTTCCAATACACACGTATGCAGGTGGCTTCAAAAGTGACAATGAACCTTGTAGACTTGACAGACGCGAATGTATCATCAACGAGAACGATAGAACACCTCATGAGCCGTGTACTACAGTACTCTCGATTCAGGGGACAGCTAACGAAAGATCGAGGTCACCTGCCTGATCGAGGCGATAGGTGAGCTGGCGGCGGGTACAAGATCTCGTAACTCACAAGCCAACTCCCAACTATCGATGTGACACGAATCGAGAGACACAAAATTAATTGTCTCTGAGATCAAAATAGTCATGATAGAGGCGTGGTGTTGCGCAGGCCACTGAACGCGAAGCGGCGACCCTTCTCGGAATGACGCTCCGTTAGCCGCGGTGTTCAGACAAATCACCTTCGTCCACAAAGACGGGCAGTACACGACACCTCACTCTACCGCCTCACCAATTCGCCAGAACATTACCAGTAACCCAGCCCATCCGTACAGACTCCACGAAAGTTGAGTTCCCTCCAGCCCACAAAACTTTCGTCGACCGCACGACCCCTCCTGTCCCGCATCTCAACCAGGGTCCATCCCAAGCCACGCCCTCAATCCTTCGTGAATAACTATCACTCTCATCCTCCACTCTTTCCACACAATCGTTTCACAATGTCAAACGCACCATCACGCACTGCTACGCCGTCGCGCGACACCGGCAGCCACACGATCCAGCAAACACAGCCGAATCCCGTCTTACGTCTCTCTGCGCCGTCAGGTGTTCTGCGCCTGCGCGCTGAGCCAGAAGAGCGACGACACATCCAATGGGCGGAGGACGTAGTAGACAACGAGGGCATGGGGAAAAAGAGCAGCAAAGGTACGCTCAATACACAAACCCTCGACTGCGCCTGCTCCAGCGTCGCCATGGGTTGACTCAAGTGAGAAGACAGCGCTGACTTTGTACAGTGTGCTGCATATACCATGCGCCCCGCGAAGCCGGCGAGTCCAGCGACGAGTCCTCCAGCGATAGTTCTAGCGACGACGACTCGGATAGTGAGCCGGATAACAGCACTGCGCGCCCGAGCAAGAGCAACAAGCGCGGGAGAAAGCCGGAGCACACGCATGACCATGATGAATGCGGGCACGACCATGGTGCGGGAGAGGGAAGTGGAAAGTCGAAGAGGAAGCCGAAGAGAGCTCCGAGCCCGAACGCGTATGAGAAGATTCCTAAGCCTAGGAAGTAGAGGAGCGTGTGGGCAAGGGACTTGGTATTGGTGTGGTGTGACGAATGGCGATGATTGACACGAAGTTTGAATACGGACAGCGAGGAGTTTGGTGCAGTGCTTACTTGGATGTGTATGTGTTCTGCATAACGCATGGCGAATGTAGGTCGGTGTGGACTTGGTGCTAGATCTTAGACTCATCAAGACATACAAGCAGAGTATACCTATACCTGTTGACCAGGAGGCGTGTGTTACTACTCAGTCTCACAAAGTCAGGTAAACGAAGGAAGCAGCAAACACACGCACACCGCACGCCGCACGCCGCACAACGCACTCAGTAAGTAAGAAACCTCAGGTTATGTACCCAGTGCTAACAAACTCAGTTGGCATCTAGAACCTCGCCTCGACCTTCTGCTCCACATCCTGCAGCGCCCACTCACTCCTCGCCTTCTTACTCCTTACATTGTTGACCTGCTCTTTCGTCCACCCCTTCGCCTGCGTCGCCGGGTTGTACCCCAACCCCGTGGCCTTGCCCACCTCAGCATCACTGAGGTCCTTCGCCGCAGACCCATCAGCACGCTTATACACCGTACATACGACCGCGCCTCCCAGACCAAGATTATGCTGCAGCGCAACCTTGGTATCAGGCACACTCCTGTTATTCGCCCAGCCGCGCAGATGCCACACGAGCTCCGCACACTGCGCCAGGCCTGTGGCGCCGAGCGGATGGCCCTTTGAAATCAGCCCACCAGAGGGATTGATGACGACTTTGCCGCCGTACGTAATCCCGCCTTTGCGGATCAGCTCGTGTGCCTTGCCCTTGGGCGCGAGACCCAAAGCTTCGATCGTCACCATCTCGTTTGCGCTGAAGCAGTCGTGCAGCTCGCACACTCTCACGTCGTCGGGCGATACCTTGGCTTCGCTGAGCGCGTCGCGCGCCGCTAGTTCGCTCATGCTGTACCCAATCAAGTCGATCGCGCTGCGGTTGAACAGCGCGGGGGTGTCGGTTGCGAGGCGCTGGCCTGCGATGAGGATGGCTTGGGATTTGAGCTCTGGACGGGCATCGAGGAAGGACTGCGAGCAGAGCACCGTCGCTGCGGCGCCGTCAGAGGTCGGGCAGCATTGCAGTTTTGTGAGGGGCTCGTGGATCATGGGCGAGTTGAGGACTTGTTCGAGGGTGTATTCGTCCTGGAATTGGGAGTAGGGGTTGTTCTTGCTGTGGGCGTGGTTGATGCGGGCGATTTCCGCAAAGTCTTTGAGCTCGGAGCCGTATCTAAGTGGTGTTAGCATCGAGCGTTATTGTTGTTGATATGCTCGGCGAGGGTAATGATGGGACCTACTTCTCCATATGCTCACGTCCCGCGTTGCCAAACAACTGCGCCGCACCCGGGGCCTTAGTGATGCCCCTCGTCTCCTTCATAATTAGGTTCGTCGTCGCCGTCGGATTCGTCCTATCCTGGAAGAACGTCTGCAAGGACCCCGGAAACATCTTCTCGAAACCCACAACCAGTACGCAGTCAGCCGCGCCGTGGGCGATCATGTTGCGCCCCATGTACAGCCCCGTGCTGCCGGTGGAGCAGTTGTTGTTGACGTTGTACACGGGGATGCCCGTCATGCCAAATTGGTAGAAGACGCGCTGTCCGCACGTGCTGTCGCCGTAGCAGTAGCATGCCACACCCTGGTCGACGTCGTCGTAGTTGATGTGTGCATCGAGCATTGCTTTTACGCCGGCTTCGAAGCCCAGCTCTGGGTAGTCAACTTTACCACGCGGCTTGATGAACTGTGCACATGTTAGGAGGTGTAGGCCGTAGTTTAATGGCGGAGTTACCTTGGTCATGCCTACGCCTAGGACGTAGACGGGTTGTTTCTGGCCGACCATTTTGGCGTGCTGTGTGAGGAAGGGCAGGTTTGTCAGACACAAGGTGCTGGGTATTACTATTGGAGGTCCGAAAAGACAACGATATACAATAAAGTTGGATGAAAGGAGCTGGAGCACAGCGCGCGTCAGCACTTAAAGCTCCCTCGTCGTTGTGTTAAAGCCGAGTCGCGCCAATACCCCAGGATTAAGAATGCGCGGGGGCGGCAGGTGGAGATGCCGAGGTACGTTCACAATACCGAACCACGAATTGCGAACTGCAACAGCCTTGCGTCGAGCGAGCGAAGGCTTGATCGTCTTGACTATCGATTGCCTAGGTTATAGGATGCACTTCATGATGCCGAACGATACAGTCAGTTTCGAAATGTTGGACCCCCGAGAACTGACCGCGCTGGGAACTGACAACCGAAGCTCTAGTCAGTTACCGTGGACCGCCGTGATTGGCTGCAGGACTTGTATCCGTGTGAGAGAGAAGCTCAGTGCTGAGTGCTGGTTGCATAGCCTACTGTTCGTGGATATCCCCAGCCTCGTTCGGGCATGTAACTCGACCCCATCTTATCCAGTGATGAGTGGTGTCAGGTGGTTAGTAACTTGAGGCATAGCATACATTGGACCAATACATGAGATAAAACCTCTGTTGAATTTGGTAACAGCGAGATGCAGTACAGAGTCGCTCATAGCGAGGCACCCAGTGATATACATCGCACAGCCCGTACGTGTCCAATCCAAGCAAAGAGCCTCCCGTGGTATCTCCCGTAACGCCATATCGCAATGCAAGCTGAATCGTAAATCATGCGCGCTCACTGCGCGGACTCGGTGAGTCGCTGCTCGAAGAGCTACTGCTACTGCTCGAGCTCTGTATCGACAACGCTGCGACTTCCCTTCGCTCTTGTGCGATGCCGACGTTGTCGAGGCTACCAGGAATCGGCGCGAGGCCCTCAGGCCAGCTGCGTCGCTCCCTGTGCTCGACTGAGGGCATGTGGTCCTTCTCGCGGTTGCCGAAGCTCAGTCTATTCTTGACTTTGCTCCATCTATGTGGTTTGGTTTCGCCCATGGACTCGCGACGTGTCTCTTCGGCTTCGGACTCGCGCCTTGTCTGCTCGTCTCGCCGGGGGTCGGAGAGTTGTCTTGTGACGGGTAAAGCGTTGAGCCAGATAGGGTACAATGCTCCGGCGGAATACGCAGCAACAATCACGCAGAATGCGTAGCGCGCATCGTGAATCTTGAGAGCGGCGAACATGATAGGGGGGATCACTGCGCCACCCCCGATTGCGGCCGTGATGAGCGCAGAAGCGTCTTTGGTGTGCTTTCCCATGCCACGGATTCCCTGAGCGAAAATCTGTGGAAACAGAGGACCTTCGAAGAACATGATCATGACTAGCAAAGCAGCACCAGTAGATCCGGTAGTATTAATCGCTGCCGCGCAAAACGCGACAGCGCCCAAGTAAAAGATCAGGAGACTAAAGCGTGGCTTGACCCAGATGTCGATGAATGCGGCCAGGAATCGAGAAACGGCGAATGCTGTGTGGCCGACCGCTTGATGGTTGACAGGATTGACCGAAGGTTTCACCAGTGCGAGGTACTCGTTGTAAGAAATCGATGTCGACTCTTGCCCGCCTACATAGCAGAACTGAGAGAAGACGGCAAATCCAAGGCTGATCCAGATAACCCTGACAGGCCAGGGCCCAATCTTGACGGTCGTGTTCCTAGGGACAGGCAAGCGTCTACTGGCGGTCTCGAGCTCCTCGTTGGTGGCTTCTGGTAGCGGAACATAGAAGTAAAGTACGGCGAGCGCAATGCTGAAGAAGGAGATGCCCAGATATGTCCACTGAACTTCGATCAAGCTGGAGGCATTGGCTGTGAAGAGTACCTTTTTAGCAAGCAGGGGTGAGACGATGGTGCCGACCGCTTGCACACCCTGCGATAGGTTCAATCGCACTTCGGCAAATTCGGGCGGTCCGCAGAGGGCGATAAAGGGGTTTGCCGCGAGCTCCAAGGTCGACAAGCCAGCCCCAACGATGAAATTGGATACGAGAAAGGCTGGGAAGTTGGTGAGGACAGCAGAAGGCCAGAAGACCAGTGTTCCACAGGCGTATATGACCAGTCCGACCATGTAGCAGACCTTGAACCCCCAGACCTGGAAGACGATGCGGCCAAATGTCAAGGGACCAAGGAGGTAGCCGACATAATAGGCGCTATGCTGGCCGACGGTCTGCCAGTCACTCATATTGGCAATCTCCTGGAAACGCGAATTGAGGACGTCCAGAAAACCGTAGGCAAACCCCCAGATGAAGAAAAGGATGGTGACCATCAGCACTGGGTATATGGATTCGCGGTTGCTCCTTAACGTGATGTTCTTCTTCTGACCAGTATCGACAAAGTCAAAGAACGTCATAGAGCCACGCCGCGTGCTGCGCGTGGTTGGTGCCATGGTTACTGCGGTGGAGGTGCGGTTCATTCGCGGGATTTCGTTCGTATCCGGCGATGTGAGGAAATCCATCATGTCCATCCCTTCATCATTCCCCCGTAGGGCAGGTACAGACGGAGGAGGTTTGGCCAAAGGGGAGTCCGGAGGTGTCTCCTGGTCAGACCGACGACGCGATGTCTCGACAATATCGGGGTGGAATTGTGCTTCATCACTCGCGGTGGTCCCGAAATTACCACGTGATGTCGTGTGATCGATGACCCAGCTGGGCAGGAAACGTCGAACCAAAGGCTTCATGGCAGGAACGCAACCGCACATGATGCCCAAGTTGATCTCAACCGTGCTCCACATGAACGAGAGCGAAGCGTACCACGAGAAATCGCTTGTGTTCCTTTGGCTGGTTCCGCTTTCAGTGCGATCAGCCTGGGCCGCGACAAGGGTGGCGCGTTGCGCGTCTTGAAGGTACGCAATACGGATGACGTCGACAATCGCCACAAAGATACCGAATCCAAAGGTAATGACCAGGATAATCTTCTGCTTCTTCGGCAGCCGCATGCTCGTCAGGATAGGCATAGGGAGGAACAATATGGCGAGATCGGTGATGATGTTCAGGGGCGCGGACGAGAGATAGATGGTAACGATGTTGGTGCAGTGCGCGCTTGCAGGTACAGGTGAGGCCCAAGCTGCACTGACGGGGCGACACTGGACGATGTTGAGAATAGTAAGTGCCAGTCCACCAGCATTGACAACGGCGAGCGTCGAGATAGTCGCCCATCGAAAGATCTTCTGCGTCTCAGACAGGCTGAGGTAAAAGAGCAGGATCGAAGTCTTGGTCGCCATCAATGCCGGGTTGTAGAGAACCGAGAAGGCGTAAGAAGACTTGCGCATTGGTTCGAGCCAGTCGTCAGGAATGTGGTCCTGATGTCGTCCAAGTCCTTTGGTGGTGCCATAGATGATCGAAACTGATGCGCCAAACGCTAAGACCCAGGCCATGATCATGGTGTAGTCGTCCCATCCCGGCTTCTTCACAACGAAGAATCTCGACATCAACCGCAGGATGACGAAGATGGAGCAGAGAACCAGTGTTGCAGCTGACGTTGCCCTCACTGCCGGTCCCCGGGACGGATAGTCATCGCCGGAATCCATCTGCGCGAGGTGATGGTGCGCCCATCCACTAGGAACACTCTTTCTGCCACGTTCGAATCTTTCCCAGCTGAAGTCTGCTATCTTGGTCGTGGACGTCGTGGAATCGCGAACTCAGGCCACAGCATGTTCAGACACTAACGTGGAGGTAGTTACAGGCGGGCGCTACAAGGCGTTTGACGTTTGACGGGCGCGTGGCTGAGCAGTGACGGCGGCGCGCTGGACGGGCGACGGTGCGAGTGCGGGATTTTGAAGATGTGCGGAGAGGGAAGGGACGTTGCGGTCAAAGGGTCTGACAACCCCAGAAATACCGCACTGTTCAGCTGCAGGCTGGCGAGGAAAGGTGGGGAGACGTGCATGCTGCGGCAGAGCAGTTGGTAGTGATATGGGCTGGTCTTCCGCTGGTGCAAATCAAGTGTGGTAGTTGATTGGCAGTGGGTTGGCAAGTGAACGATGTGGAGGTGCCATTCCGTCATTCAGGCGCGCCCCCGGCCTGCCATGCTCCGACTCAAGGCCGGTTACGGAGGCGAATCTGCAGTCAATAACTCGGTCTGAGTTGCGCCGCGCTTGTGTCCGAGTCATCGCGCAGTGTCCCTAGACTCGGTCGTTCTGAATTGGATGTCTTGGGCGCAGAGGCTGCCCTTCGCTCCTTCGCTGCGATGGTGGTTATGCAAAGGATTCAAGAAGTCAACCCATCTTCCCCGCATTCCCAGGGCCCTTCTCAACTCGTCAACACCATCAACAAGCAACGCCCCGAGCAAAGAGCCGCTCAGCCCCCAGATCCCCCAGAGTCAGCGCCTTGACCACCACTGGTGCGCCGTGTCTTGCCGTCGCTTGAACCTCCCCCAACGCGGCTAGGCGCTCGTGTACTGGATAACGAAATGCGCATGTCAGCGCCCAACGATCTGGCCCGCATTCTGGGGAAAATGCAAGCGATAGCGGCTCATCGCTCAGCGAACGACGCTCGGCGTTGATCCGGTGAGCGCTAATGACCAACAGAGTGGAAGGCCAAGAAGTCATGTGCAACGCAGCACGGCAGAGCCTCACGTGTGCAAAAGCGAGGCTGACTAGAGGGTCGAACTTATTGCAGTGCTGAGTGAGCGGGTGTTGAACCCGCGGTGCAGAGAGTGGATGCTGCACACATCTCGCCACGCCTGCTTGCGGCTTTAACGCAGGACGCGTTCAGTGCCGCCGAGATGACTCGATTGACGTTTCTCGTAACGAGTGGGAGGTCGGCGATTGAGCGGTAATCGACCTGAAGAACCGGTGTCAGCTTGTACCGCAGAAGACGCATGGCCACGTCCGCCCTGTGTCTGCACACTGCCGGTTGGGCGATTGCAGCAGTCCGTGGTGATATTGCTGTGTGACAGAAGGATTCAGCAAGGCGACACAAAGATCTTGAGACACTCTCAAGCTCGGGCCCTGCCCAGCAAACTCCTGGTGAGGGCCAGGCCGATTGGTGAGCAGCAAGTCTCGTCCACAATTGTGGAATCAACGACAGTTCAGCAGACAGTGGTATGCGAACGCTGGCCGGAGAAGTGACAGACATGGCTAGCTCGTGCGGAAGCATCAGGCACACTTTGCAGAATACTGTCTGTTTTGGGATGAGCAAAGCGGTCAACTTGACAGCACTCACCGGAGGGAGACACCCACTCCTACTCAACGACTTCACCAGCGGTGTGTTCGTGACAGCGGTGATCACGGCCGGCACGCAGTCAAAATCCCAAACATCTGTCCAATCACTGGGAGATAACTTTCGGGCCAGTCATCACTCGCTCCCCTGGCTCTGAAAGTAATCAGAATGTTGAGACGAACAACAGCGTTGGTAAAATCACAATGATCTACCTGCAACATTGCCAAACTCCCATCATGCTCAAAGGGTGGTAGAATGACATTCGTTGCGCAGGGCAATGCAAACCTCAATTTACCCCCTGTGAATATCAGGTCCATCCACCGATCCTGGCCAGGACGCAGCTGAGCTGACCAACGCTAATAACTAACTAGTATCTTGGCAGACCTGCCCCACCAACAAAAACTTAAACTAACTAACTTAAACTTCTTCCTAACATCACTACTGCCACTGCCCGCCTAGCTGCTTAGCTGCCTCCCCCCCCCCCCCCCCCCCCCACAATTTTTGAAACACTTTTCAAAAACTTTTTAATTTTTC